>BLKM01000549.1:714467-761137 GCA_013340265.1 Coptotermes formosanus | reverse complement strand
CACACCCACACACACCCACACACACCCACACCCACACACACACCCGCCCCCACACACGCGCGCGCACACACACACGCGCGCACGCACATACACCCACACACACCCACCCCCGGACACACCCACACACACACACCCACATACCCACCCACACACACACGCACACATACACACACGCGCGCACACACACCCACACACACACACCAACCCACACACACACGGGCGCGCACGCACGCACGCACACACACGCAGCGACTGTTGCAGACCTCAGCGAATTGGGGCGCTGGATGCCTAGGCACCTAACTGCAGCTTACATCAGGCGCACTTCCAGAATTTTTCCCTTGGGGGGAGGGGGCTGACCCTGAGGCTGTATATAATTTATGTTTGATTTTAAAAATTATGTTACAAAAATCATGTTATAGGTATAACTGTAACATAACGCTGCCTGCAACTGCACATATGTACATACGAATATAACTACATGTTCCGCGACTCAGTCACAGTGTCCAGTCTTCTTTTTCGTTTTTAATTTTATTGATTTATTTTTCAAAATTGTAACGTACCGGTCATAGCCGATTTCAGTGGCTGATTTCAGCTAAAGAGGTAATCACGTAAACGTTTTGATATCATAATATGTACAAAATCTGTTTTTTACATTTCGGTTTTCGGGGGTTTGGGCGGCTGCAGCCCGGTAGCCCCCCACCTCTTGGGTGCGCCTTTGGCTTACAGGACATGCGTACTTCTGTTTTGATTCGTGTAACAATGATGTACCATCTTATTAGTACAAATAATGCCGACTTTATGTGTCAAAGTGAGAAGGTGCTTCAGTCCTCCGCAGGCTAAGTATCTCAGACTGGGAGAAAGCGCGAGAAGTTCATGTCATAATCCTGCCGGGGTTAGCAGTGGAGGTAATGGTTGTGTTGATGTACTGGGTAGAGCGTCGGGATGGGAAGAGGAATAATTTGAAGACGCTGATGAAAGAACATGCGTTTCCTTTCCTGCCGGCCCTGGGTGCTGCTATGTATACCTTGAAGTGAACGCTGCAGTGTTGTTTGAGTGGGACGGCAAGGAAATTGAACAATCAAACGGCACAAAGTTTGTTACGTGTCGTCGCCTGGCTTCCTGCTGCTAACATGAGATGTAAATTGATTCCACAGTTTCAATGGCTTGCATCAGCTTTCAGTAGATGTTGAAGATGCTTGGATTCCCACTGCCTTCATGTTGAGCGCTTTGGGCTGCTGGGATGTTACGCTGTGCGGTCGGTAATAACACGTACTGACGTTTCGAAGAACAGAGCTGCTTTATCTTCAGGCCGTGTTCGGTGACAGATTTGAAGGTGTTCCTAGCAACTTGCCCAACGCCACGTTTCTCCACACCTAGCACGGTGGCCTGCATAGATCACCAAATGCATCCCCGTGCACTGCTCTACGCTGCACACACATTGGCAAGAATAACCTTCCGTGTGATTCTGTTCTCCAAAATGCCCAGACCTACCCTGGGGCCCACGCAGCCTCCTGTTCAATAGTTACTGGTGGTTCTTTCCCAGAGCAAAATTGGGCGGCGCGTCATGTTGACCACTCACCTACATCTAGAGCCGAGGTTAAGAAGGAGTGGAGCTGTAGCTGTGCGCACCGTCTGTGCCTTCATGGCCTGCAGTGGGACGACTTGCGCCTTTAGTATTAGTGTTCTTACACACCAAACTCCAATATCAATAATCATTTGATTAGTAAAGCCAGGGCAGGAAATTAAAGAAACATTCAGCATTTAGCTCGGGAAGAGGAAACAGCATGTGACAAACGTGAAGTGTTACAAATATGGGTTGTGACAAACGTGAAGTGTTACAAATATGGGTTGTGACAGATATTTCCACCTGAAAGTTTTAATTCCGGAAGCGGTTTTATTATTTTCAACTTTCGAAGCCCTTGCAGGTCAGAACCCCCGTTCGGAAGGGGCATTGCCCCCATCATTGTGTGCCCACTGACACTGTTCCCCCATCACTGTGTGGCCACTGACATTGTCCCCCATCACTGCGTGGCCACTGACATTGTTCCCCATTACGATGTGGCCACTGACATTTTCCCCCCATCACTGTGGTCACTGATATTTTCCCCCCATCACTGTGTGGCCACTGGCATTGTCCCCCATCACTGTGTGGCCACTGATATTGTCCCCCTATCACTGTGTGGCCACTGACATTGTCCCCCATCACTGTGTGGCCACTGACGTTGCCCGGCATTACTGTGTCCACTGAAATTGGACTCCCCCTCTGTCTGTCCGTTGCCCAACATGGAGACTGTTTGTTTGCCCTCGCACTCAACAGTCAGTGGCTCAGGTTCTTAACAATTTGAACAACGAACACGCAGTGACGGGGCCCAATACTGCAGAGCAATGGAGTTCTCGGAAACACTTGATAAATTGTGATGATGTTTTGTTGTGGTTGGCAGTCACAGTTCCGTTTGTAGGTATGATTTATGTTGAAATGGTTTTTGTACTATGACAGGTACAGTCACAGTAAGTGCAAAGTAGTGTGTTGCGCTTTAATAAGTCGAGACCCATTAGAATGCATATTGATTGTGGCGTGTGATAGATATTCTGCATTACTTGGTACGCAGAAGTTTTGAGAAATATTTGCTACAGGTAACGCTGTTCTTACAGTTATTGCTTTACAGTACCTCCGTTTAGCCTCTGTTTTATGCCAGACACGAATTCTGTCTAAAACGTTCATATAAATTTGCAAGGAACCAGCAGGGTGGCCCTGCTTCCCAAGACAACAGCAGTTCTTCACCCGATATGCAGTTGAATCCTGGAACGCTGGCGGTGTGAATTCACGAAGCCAAAGCAAGAGGCGCTGGTTTTAAATAAATCGTTTGTTATTAGTTGTATTCTGGTTACTCCGCGGTGTTTTTGTGCGAGAGAGACGCCTTTGTCTTGTGAGGTGCTTTTTGACGGGATGCAGAACACAAGGAGGAGGGAGGGTTAAGGGGAACTGATGAAGATGGACTGGGAGAGAGGTACTTTACAATTTATTGTGTTTGTGTTGCTGGAGTTGACGAAGAGAGAAAGACAAAACTTGGGAAGATATAGACGAGCAGAAATGGGGAAGCAAGAAACGTACATAAAATTTTGGCAGAGACAAAGTATAGTATTAATTAGCACTTTTGATAATGCAAAGCACACAGCTATAGCAGGGCTGTTGGTTTCTCTGAGTTATAGTGACGGAATTTGAAGAACAATACTGCAGCAGTTAGCAAAATATTAAAATCGGTGGTGGGGAAATGGACTTCGAAGATGTAAATTCAACCAGCTGGATCATGTGATACGTTATTAGATTTTTTGCTTAAAATTTGTCAAAAATAGCCATTAATTTAAAATTCTAGTTATTCGAAGGTTGGGACATGTAGCATGCATGGAAACTTGGGAAGTGTAAGGTAGCTACCGCTTGACTGATGGAGCCTGGATGTAAGTACAGAATAACATTAAAATGGATGAGAATTTGAATGTGTTATTGTGGATGAGATTCAGCTGGCTGAGGACACGTTCCAGTGTCAAGCTGTGATGAACATGCTGATTGGTAGGATTGCATAAGAGCGGGTAGCCACTGTCAGCTGTTCCAGTCATGGCTGTGTGCCGCTAACAAGTCGGCCAGACAGCCGCTGTGCCACCCCTGTGCTGCGTTCCGCTGTTGCCGCGGGCCGTCTCGGTCTGCTGGCCACATGTTACGCTGTGCGCGCACAATCAGTCGCAACATTACCCGCGCCGCTTGCATCGGGTAACAGGATTAGCGGAAGGATTGGTCCTGACGGAACAGCGGAACAGCTGACAGTGGGCGGTCTGGCGAGCGGAAATTTGAAGGAATAACAGGAAAATGAGTGCAACCGAGGTAGCTCAGAGTACACAGTGATTAAGCTGCGGCTTGAAGAACCAACAGACTGAGGTTAGAGTCCTGTAAATGTAGAGAAATCGGTTTCTGTGTGACTTCAGGCGTCGGCCGCTGTATGAATGAGAGGGAGTGTCTGAAATACATTTCTGTCTAGTGGGGCGTCTGTTCGGCCTCGGTCGCACGCATCCTCCTACCGTCTGGCGTCTGATTTCTGGGGGTGTAAAACGGCCGGGGTGGTGAAGCTGGCCGTTCACTTCTGTCTACTGTGGAAATTAAAACTGCATGAAGCAATACCTCCACTCCCTCCCTCATTATATTGGTTCTACATGAACAGCAAAGACCTGCAAAACTATTACAGAGCAGTGAATTGAGAAGTGCAGGAATAAAGATAAATGGAGGGGCAGAGAAGTAAGGAACGGAGAGGCGGAATAAAGAATTAGAATGGTAGAAGAAATAGGAACGGAGAGAAGGAAAGCGGAGGACTCGACACCCTGAAGATGGAAGCAAGAATTCCTTCTGTAATGTGGGACACCGCGTCACGTGTGTATATTCTATATTCGCAATTACACGAGTGTGATGTCCTTCAGTTGATTTGCATTGTGTGAAGTTAAACTTTGAACAGATGAAGTCACTTGTGAGCACACCGCAGCGCTGTCTGTCGTTAGGCTGCCACATTAATTAGCGACTGCAGTAAACACGATAAGCAGCATTTGTATAGCAGGTGCGGGACTGAGGGCTGAGCTATTTAACATGCTGAATGCAACTACATATTTTGACTTTTATAATTATAGAGGGACTGAAGATGAACAAGACAGGTCGTCACATGTTGCCTGAATAATAACACGGAACTCTAATCAAGAAAAGAGTCGCGCTGAAGGCGTCTTAGTCCACAGCTAACTAGTGTCACTCAGCTTGGCCCTTATGCACGTGTTACCTGCTCATTAGTATATACGGTGTCACGTTGCGTTGTGACGAGCAATTTTGTGGAGTGTGCCAGAGAGAATGCTGGCGATTTTATCGATTGTAAGTCGATTCATGACCTGACCGGATGTTTTTGTGTATCTGTCCGTGAAGGGGAACGGGGGGGGGGGGGAGAGGGGTTAGAGGTTTTGGGATTCCTGTAAGTACGAACACATATTGGAAGCATTGGACGCTAGTTTGGTGCGTTCGAGGATCAAGACGGACGAAGCCATGTAATAATGAGAGCTTAAGGGAACATAATTGTGGCGCATATTTGAAATAGGTAAGTGATATTAGGATGGAATGAAACAACAAACGTTAGAACAGTAAAGAAACTTCTAACGCAGCCTATAGGAAATTCATATTAAATACAATTGGGAATCAGATCTCCCGGGATGTGACATTTTGCTGTTCGGTGATTGATTAAAGACGTTTCGACAGCAGGTAGTGCCGTTGCTAGCAAGTGCCAAGCAATCCATCCATCACCACTGTGCTTCCGCGTAGCCCGCTCTGCGTAAAGAGTTCAAAAACCAAGTAAACGTAAACCAACGCCAGTACGGACTTGGACAGGCCCTTAGGGCTTCAGGCGTTTGAGTGTCACCATATTTCTGGACAGTCCGCACATGAGAGTGGTAATGTTCTCAGCCGTACGTACCGGCCGCCTTTTCTCCCCACGATATGTGCCTTGTATTCACTTGTGTTAAGGGGCTGGGTCGGCCCTAGGGCCGTAAGCAGTAAGGTGGGTAGTCATTAATGAGTTGGAAGGGATATGGAAGGAAGCGGTTGGGGCCTAACTTGGGGTCATGTTGTAGCTCTGTCAGTGTAGTGTAGTGATCGGGGTACTGGCTGGGCGACAGGGAAGTCACGGCGGTTACGGAGGCGGCAGGAAATTTTGTCACACGTACGTACCTCCATGTCGGCCCTGAGGACTACCCAGTAAGCACATTGGTAGGTTTTGCTTTTGTTTCTATTGTGGTGTTTGCTTGACGCCGCCCAGAAGAAGCACTGAAACCTCCGCCAACATAGCCGGCGCCCGGCCGACTAATTAATGCTTATAATCAGCGGACACTTGGACACAGACGTCATGATGGAGGAGTGCATGTACAGCCGACTGCACGTCTGTTGATTAAGACGAGTGTTTGTGCTTTTGCGACATGTTACGGCTAATAATTACAGCCTTCCTCAAGGAGACTGTTGGCACAAAGAAGCATTTGATGCTGAAACATGTTGTCATCAACTGTACTTGGCAAGTGGTACATTGCAAGTGAGCGTTCAAGAACGAGTATCGGTATTAATCAGTTACGCATTTCGGTTAGAGTTACCCGGTATTTGTTTGTGGCAGTTTGTTTGTATTCCTTTGCAGCCGTACATGTAAAAGCAAACAGTTGTCTTCGACCCACGCTGGACCGCAAGTCTGTAAAAATAATTGAGCTAAAATTACAAATCATGGCATCCAAATATGTAATTAGAATTCCGTGTATATTAGCATACTGAAATATGTAGAGTAAATAGGTAAAAATGTGTACGTAGCCCGTACAGCACAAATGATGCATACTTGACAAAACGATATGTATGAACCAACAGATGTGCAATTGTTTGCTTATAAATACAGCCTTACACATATCCATTGCAGGGAAAATGTATAATATCAACACAGACATCACTGTTTACTTCCGACACCGGCAGTTCAGTTTGCAGCCGGGTTGTGGCGCCACAGGCCGCATGTTTGTTCACTGTTAATTAAATCACCACGTGCATTTTATATGCCATGTCGGGGAGGATTGAATGGTAATCGGTAAGAACAATTACAGAGGCCGTGTTAACTAGAACAGCTGAAAGTACACGCAAAATGTGCGCGGATTTTATGAGGGCGCACAGTCGCGTGATGCCACTGTGATGCACCTCGCACTGTGTTAGCTGCTTAGCTGATAAACTGGAATTCATACAGAGGAGGCCCCGATAATTGGGTTAGTCTGTATGCAGTTACGTCACTGAGCGGTAGCTACGTCATCAGACAGAAACTACGGCATAGATCAGTACTTAGGTCGCAGAGTAGGGGTTACTTCATTTTAGTCGAAATCTGTTCGCCGTTTCTAGATTTGTGTCGGGCAGCTAAAGGGTCGGACAGCCTGGTATGGCGAAATGATAGAATCGGATTTTAACCTTCTTGTTGCGAGTCGCCAGTGTTAAATTAACTCGTAGGAAGCGGCAATATTAACCATTTAAAGACGAAGCGTATCTGCTTTATATAAGTACTCAGTGCGTACCGCGCTGTAAACACTCTCCACTTCGGTTGTAAAAACCAATCTCTTAATGTTTTATAAGGCAAAAGTTGCTGTTTGTTCTGAGATCCGTACAAAACACATAAACGCAATGTGGGCACCACGTAGAATTTTTTAATGTTAAACCTGGTGGTACGTAAAGTTACCGCTAGGGTTTAGAAGGTTAAATGAAGTGGGTGCACAGCGGATGTGTGCCCCCTGAGAGAGGCAGTGTTTAGTGTGCGAATACTCCTGCTGCTGTGATTGTGGCACTCGCCTTGGTTTATTTCGCGTCGTGCCGTCCGCGCACTGTCGGCGCTGCACTCACAACGCTCTGTGCTGTGCTGTTCCCAGATATTTTACATCGCAATATCACATTGAACACTGCTACGTGTTTCGACCCCTTATGGGATCATCATCAGGGAATCACATTAAAGTAGCACTGCACAAAACCGAACTAGCAATCCGCGTACACAATAAAAATATATAAAAATTTCAATCAGTTGAACCGTAGAGCTTTGTTGTGTAATGGATCCCGGTATGTAGTGTTCCCTGATGATGAACCCGTAAGGGGTCGAAACACGTAGCAGTGTTCAAAGTGGTACTGTAATGTGAAATATCTGGGAATAATACAGTGCATTTTGTTGGAGTGATTGTTGTGAGTGGGTAGTCCTTTTGGTCCCTTTGACCCGTGAAGATGAAGCCACTAAATCCTTTCGAAACGTCGGGGAGCTGTCACCAAATATCACAGCGCCCTGTCACGGAATGCCTGCAGCAAATGCAGTCTGCTTTGAGATGTCTGTTGCAGCATTAATGTGATTGTACAGTGGCAGGTGGTATCCGAACCCCGGACTGCACTCTTGATTCGAAACATCTTTATTCTGCCTGAATGACTCGAGGGTCGCTCCGTCCCCGGACGCCTCTTGCGCGCCCAGATATGGCGGTGGGGCTAACCTTTACCGCATGGCTCTTTAGTGAAAAAGTGGTGTAAGTGTAGCTTGCGGGATTGGACTGCGGGAGAGGGGGGGGTCATCTTTACAGCAAAATGGCACACTGGAATATGCACACGGATAAGGCACATTCTGCGAAGTGTGAGGGCCCAGTTCACAGTGCTCCTAACACCACGGACCTGAGGTTTTCATTCAGTACAACGACTGAAATACTGATTGGGCCCTCAGGGTACAATTCTCGCGACAGGAAGAGGGAATTATCAGTTACCGTTTAAATCGTACGAAACGCACATACGCGCTGCGTTCGCAAAAGGCAGAATTTGGTACTGTTAAAGCCTATTGTACCTTGTGCAACGAAAAGCTAGAAAATCAATGAAGTGTACTTGTGCAATAGTTGGTTATCCACAGGCTTCCCAAAAGATAGAGAAGCCACTTGTAATTTTTAGGCGCCAGGATGACGACATAAGCAACTTTTATACTGAGGACCCACAAGCACTGGACACCGCCGTGCAAAATTTAGTTGCCAGTAGGTATTGGCACCTGGGTTTTTGCCCCCTGGCAGTAGATACAGTAACAGTTTGCACTACTGGTTATACCCGTGCGAATAATTAGCACGTAGAGACAGTAACAGTTTGTACTACTGGTTATACCCGTGCGAATAATTAGCACGTAGAGACAGTAACAGTTTGCACTACTGGTTATACCCGTGCGAATAATTAGCACGTAGAGACAGTAACAGTTTGCACTACTGGTTATACCCGTGCGAATAATTAGCACGTAGAGACAGTAAAATATTTACTCAACAGATATTACAACATATTAAACTTAATAAACATTACAAATTGTACTTACTTACGCTCAGTGCCGGGCAACTTCTTGTTGAGATCAACAGATAATAAGCAACGTGTAAATAAAAATGAACAGTCCTGCCTCAAGCGGAGGCCAAAGGAAGTACATACAATGTGTAAGCTTCCCTTGGCTTCGGCTTGCGGCAGCACTGTACAATTTTAGCTGTAACATCTTTGTTAAAACAAAACGGTCTCCTTCCGAGTCCTCATCGTCTTGTTGCTCGCAGCTGCGTAGTGAGAGGAGTGCCATTGAAAAAACTGTAAATGAACAAAGCAACAGAGCTGAGCAAGCAGTGTGCGATGTGGAGGCTAGAAGAGGTGAAGAATTTGGAGGGGGTGGGACAGTAGAGAAATGTGCGAAGGGGTAGAAGAAAAATATATGCAATGAAGGGATAAGACTGTGGTAAAGGAAATACAGTAGAGGAGGAGTGGAGAATAGCAGAGTGCAGATGAGAAGTAATAGGAAGTTGAAAATGAGACGAGGTAATAAAAGAAATAAAGGGGGACATTAGAAACGGAAGGGTAATAGACTGAGTGAAGAAAGGAAAAGTGGGGATTAAGCATAATGTAAGAATATCCAAGTAAGGCGAAAGGTCAGAGAAGGAACAAGTATTTGGCGATGTTTCTCGCTCGTAGCGAGTCGGCAGTGATATATGCCCTTCACTTCCTGCGGGCAGGCAGCGATCCAGTGGACCGTGGCTTTATTGTGCTGCGCGGGATGAAAGTCTTCCCTCAAGTTGTTAAACGTGGTTTTAACTCTGAGGCAAGTTGCTTGGACAATGGAACGTATTCAACTGTTTGCTTACCCGGAGGATGCTGGGCGAATGGTTATGTAGACGTCGCTGTGCAGAGAGCGGCGAGCGGGAAGACATTAGGGGCTTGCCCAGCATTTACTAATACCTGTCCGCGAAAACGTACGTGAGTAATCAGCCGCTTTCGCAATTGAGTTGCGAAACAAGCTTCGTGATGTCTGTCCGTCTGCAGTGAAATGAGGGACGGCTTTTCACGAAGTTTCGTATTTGTAATATTTTTACTAAAATGTTTCGACACGTTCCGATTGTAGTGAAAACTGGATAAAAATCAGAGGCGCCTTACCTGAAGACGCACCTACATTTATAGAAGATCTCGGTGTCATTGAAAGAGATTGTGTCCTCTGTGCGGTACGAGCTGAGACCAACGTTTGAACTCTGGACGCCTGTAACACGAAGCGCGAGTTTTAACTACGCGCCCACTTGCGTAAGTGTGCTGGTAATGTTCCATATTTCCTCTGGACACTACATAACTGATAGTAGTGAAAAATGTCTTTAAACAAACACCGGAATATGCTGTGTGCAGTATGTTCTTCCACTCAGCGCGGTGTCACTATCTTTAATCGTGTATTGACCGTCACTTCAGTTGCCTGTATTCATGTTAAGGAAATTAAGGAGGTATGTCTACTAAATCACAGGACTGCATTCAGCCACTATCCTTGACTCTTAATAACTGAAGTAAATACACGAGTCACCACTGAAACTACCCGCAGTCGTGCGGCAGACCACGCCCTGTTATGTCGACGTAGCGTCGAGTAACATTTTCTTTGTACGTAGATTTCGATGGAAATCGATATGAAAGGGACAGTAGGTGGCTAACGTCATGTAACTACTGAACTGTTTTAAAAGCCGTATCATTGTTTGGCAGTCACTACTCGTGACTCCTTGGCCAGCAGCCTAATGTGGAAGTCATGTAAACACATTGTTTGTCAGATTTCTGATAGCAGTAAGTAGGTCAATTTCTTCAATTTTTTAAAAGTGCTAATTATTATAATATTCACTGATATGAATCATGCTTACACAGTGTTCGTTTTTTTCCACTTTTCAGAAGTGCTGATTATTATTATATTTGTTTAAACGAATTACGCCTACACATTGTTGTCCATTTGAAGTTGGGTCTAGGTTTAGATGTATTAATCACGTGCACATATTCAGGTCACAGATAATGATACTTTCCGGAGGGAAATGAAGAGCTAGATGTTGCGGTGAAGTCCCACGAGAATGCGCTGGTGTATTAATTACTTCCAAGTCTTATCTTCTGCACACGTTGCGGACGAAGCCCTTATAAAACGCGGACAGAACTTGCTTTGTAAACACGGTGGATCTTTGACATGCTTATAAATTCTGAACGTCTTGTTTCTTTTGTTTCTGATTTCTTATAAGTTACAAAACGAATAAAGTAAGAGACAGCAGAAAATAATGTCACACGGCTGTGCACAACAGTATGGGCGCGCCTACACTACCGCCATTTTGGTCTGCACAGCTAACCCTGTACGCTACATTACGTAGTGCGCAGATGGCACAAAGCCTTCTGTTCTTTCAGAATGCCGTAAGGATTCACGGTACGTGTGAAGATGTAATTTCATTTACATCCACATGAAAAGCACGGCCTGCACTGTGCTGAATTTCATGAAACTCAGAACTGCGAAATGGCTTGTATGAAAACCTGCTACATAGAATTTCACTATACGTGACAGTAAACGTGGCGTGTGGGGGTAGCAATGGAATTACGCGATCAAGTACAGTTGTGAACATCACTGAGTCAATCTTCACGAAACTCACTTTCCCTGAGCTTTTGTTAAGAAATCGTGCAGCGATTTTCATGAAAATCTGACACAATGCAGTCGCCGCTAGTCGGCTACAGACTGACGGACAGACGTGGTCTGCACACAGGGTGTTCAGGGGTTTTTACTTCTGAAAGGGCGACTAACAAGCCTTCATCACTAGGGGGAACTTTTTTTGATGAAATTTCGTATTGCTGATTTTTGTTATGCAATGTTAATATATGGAGCTTAACGTAGAATTTGGACATAAACAAACCATGAATGTTATTTCTGCGGTATTTGGCTGTGCTGACTGCCTAAATTTGGCCCCTTTATGGTTACAAACGTCTTTCACGCAACTACCAAATTATAGCTTGAAGAAAGCACTAAAATTTTTGTCAAGACGCCAGTCAAAGTGAGGGCAACATTCCTGATTGGGTGACAAGCCGGAGTACATGTAAGTAGGCAAGCAGTTTGTAGATTCTCTGTTACACGTCCAAGGCACAACTCAGCTAAAGTCAAAGCTCGCCACTGTAAGCAGGAATATGGAGTTTTCTCCATACTTAACTAATTTTCACAAAATGACGTATGGGGAGGTGAATGTGTAGCGCCACCAATTCTTTAGCTCGTATCATGTGGAACTAAGTCATAGTCGGATTCACGCCCCAACCGCTTTACCCGCTGAGGAAGAGTCCTAAGTCTCCACTGGATGGCAAGCCGGATGGAGCCGGCCTGCACGCTGTGAAGTGCAGCACATTCCGTGTTATTGCGGCAGGTAGAATCTGACCCCTCAGTGCAGTTACTATACTGACTGAGCTGTCCTTTCCCTTAGCTTGCCACTGTACTGAGCGGCAGGTTACCGCAACAGGGAGCCTGTGGCTTTGTGTTCGCCCGCGATGTAGCCATTATGACTCTCCATCGCGTTATATGAGCAGTTCTGTGCTGTTTTGCGTCCTTTGTACGTGTCTTAGCAGAGTACCAAAAAATATGATTTCACAGCTGCGATAAACTTTCCATATTATTGAACGCTGGAGCTCTTTAGTTGTAACACCGTTGTTGCGCAATATACACGTTTGTTCTACAGGTACGATTTTGGTTACACGATTTTATTAAAATTGCGTAAAGTAAACTAATAATTTATTGAGTTCCTTAAGGAAAAAAGCGCCCTATTTTGAAGACAAACGATGTTTTAGATAAGCTGTTTCAGAGGCTTCAGTTAGGGCCAGGAAGGAACACCTGTAAAGCAGGCCTTCTTGATCCACACAAAAGCCGTTAGGGTAATCAGTTAAAGTGTTTAGTTTCTGGAAGAAACGAAACTCGCATGAAGTCACGGTCTTCTTGTTGCAGCAAGTTGACGCTTCAGCTAAACAGATTTAGTGTGTTTTAAACTACGGTAACAATCGTGATTGTCATAAATCACTGCCTTCTTGATCCAACAAGTTGACATTTCAGCTTAACAAATTGAACGTGGTTTAAACTGCAGAAATAAACACAATCCTCATAAATCACGGTCTCCTTGTTACAGCCAAGTGACACTTCAGTGTAACGAATTTAATGTATGTTAGCCACAGAAACCAACGCTGCGTGGATCGTGTGGTATCTACGCACACTTTTCAGCCGCTATATTCTGCACATAACTCAGTCCGTGTCTGTTGCATATATCAGTGCATGAAATATGTGTGGCTTGATAAAGAGAATGATGAATGGCGATTAATTCGGCGTATCGAGAGATTTCCCTACTCAATCATCATAATTTTAGGAAAAGCAGGGAAGTTTGCGAGGTGATGGAGGTTACCGCGTGGAATTTATATCCAGGTAGAGGGACAGAATTATTTTTCAGCAATGCTGTGTGTAAGTACGTAAGTGAGGCAGTGCTGTCGAATACACTGTGCTGTTACGTCACATGTCCGTTGTCCCACCTGCACTTAATGGCTGCAGGAAGTGTCTGATCGTATTCTTGCCTTTGCACCAAACTGCGGTTTTTGTTCTGGACGTCCCCGTTTCATATCTTGGCTGAGGTTTTACTTAGGTTTCCACAGTCCCCAGACATATCTGGGGAACAGACCTCAAGTCACGTCCTAACGCCTGCCGTTTACATCGTTTCCAGTTCAGTATCTACCATCAGTTCTACCATTTGATGGTGTATATTCTCAGCAGTTTAACATCTACTTTGTCGTGTCGTAAGCACCACAATTATGCAGAACCTAATGAAACATGAAAGTGCTGTTCGGACATATTATAGTTCTAATGAATCTTTAATGTGACAAGTGTGTGGTGTGGCCAAATGGAGACTCGTGTGAGCACGGTAATGTGCCCCCAGGTTTCACTGGAAGGCTGGAGACTATTTCGAACAGGTGACAGAACGTAAGTGTCCGTAACAGGACTGGTGTGTCGCTGGGTGAAGTGGGAATCAGGGTGGAGAGGAGCGCCCAGTTGCGGCAGTAGGCTGTATCAGAATACGATATAGGTTGCCGGCAACGGGACGTGCAGCGCGAGAGACTGTGGCGTGGCTTGGGGGACTGTCACGGTAGTGACATGCCAGTCAGGTGGCACGAGAGGCACGTGACAGTAAAGTGGTACAGGGAGAGAGAAGTGAACTGGCACGGGCAAGGCACGTGACAGTAAATTGGCACATACAGAGAAAAGTGAACTGGCACAGAGACAGATAACAGTGAAGTGGCACAGGGAACTGGCACAGAGAGTCAGATAATAGCGAAGTGGCACCCAGACTCAGATATTGTCTTCTGGTAAAGAAGATATATTTGCCCCGCTTAAGAACTGCGCCGGGAAGATATGCGTGGCACGGGGAAACATTTTGAAATTTTATATTTTTAAACAATTATATATGGGCTGCCCTTTACAGTAACAATTTGTTAGTGTGGGCAGGTCTGTGTACTTCTGACTCAGTAGAGTCGAACACGTTTATAACGACATCCGTTTAAGGGACGCCTCGTCTATAGCGTCAGATATTCTGTGGTACCAATTAATTCCTCACTGTTAACCGTAACATTATATTCCTCGGATAGAACAACACTCGTTTATAACGACAGAACATATTCAGTCCCTTTCATGACGTTATAACCGAGTTGGACTGCGCTTTATTATTGCTAATTATAAATACACAAATGTATGAATAAACCTTTTCGAATTCAAGGCTCACCTCTCATGTAAGTAATGACATTTAGAAGAAAGTGTTGAAGTTCCTTAGGACCTTGTGGTGTGCAGCATGGTTCCTCTAACATGCTGGTAACAGCGACGTCTGTTTTGCGGCGTAACAGGATATTCTACTCCAGCAGCGTGAATGAAACACTTTTGCAGCCGATCTGTCCGAACTCATCAACCCTTTCTGCTGGAATGAACTGCAGACTGAGCTAACAACTACCATGCGTTTTATCTCCGTCAGCAAATTCACGGCCTGGCGAAATGTGGCTAACAAGCGGTGCGGCGATACTTCCCATTTTCCCATTCTTTTAACTTGCAACCGACAGCTGCTGTTTTACAAGGCTGCTTCATTGTGCCGCTCCCGTGCTTCACAGTCACTTCTGAATCAGTTTCGAAGATATTAATAGTATTTTTATGACATCTTCCTGACCTTCTACCCCCCTCAAAGTTGCGCAAGGAATTTAGCCAGAAAAACTGACCACGGAGAGCGTCGTGTGTGATCGAGGTCTGGGTGGGAAGATGGGGCGAAGTAGGTCTTAAATCAGGTAAGTGGGTGTTGACAGGGCCCACTCCAGTGGCGTACTGTTTCAAAAACAGGAATGATCTTTCCATTGCCATAAGCGGTGGGAAATTTGAGTAGCTGAGCAAATAGTAGCTTTTCCAATATAATCCTCTTTTATGAAAGCGGTTAGTTTGTACTGCGCTGGGTTGTTTCGGAAATACATGTTTTCCTTACCCATCGCGGGCAGGTGCTTAGCCGCTTGCAAATTTGCCAGCGTAAAATTTTAAACGCTACATAACCGGTGTAATTGACAGATCTCTTATTGAACTGTGCATGGAAACGATGCGGCCATCCCGCTTTAATTTTCCTCGCCGTATTTTTTTCCATTTTCCCCTGCAGTGACTCCTCTCCGCTCCGTACAACAATTCAGCCACATGGTGATGGATTTTAGGGGAGACCGGGGCTTGGTGCACCCAATTTCTCACAGTCCTGTGGAGGTTATAAAGTTTAAGAACCGAAACAGGGTCACTGATGTCAGAGGTCAGTGTCACGACTGAGAAGGTTAGACGCGGGATTTTCACATTGGAGCCGGAGTTCCGTCCCGGACCAATTAATTTCCCCTGCCATCATCTTTCGAACATTGTTCTACATCCCATTTTTCTTTCATCTGTCGCTGACGCAGTGTAATTTTCACAATTATCAGCTTCGTCAAATCAAACTCTTCTGTTACATTAGAGGGCCTTGTTGTGTTGTTGTGTTGTTGTTCCCTCCTATGTGAAATAAAACTTCTCGTAGGTTTACTCAGCGTCTTCACACGAATGTCTTAACAAGAGTGCCAAAGGACGGCTGCTTGTAACCAGCCTACATAGTTGGGCCCCAAACATCGAAACACCTACATACACACACACACACACACACACACACACACACACACGTGTGTGTGTATGTATGTATGTATGTATGTATGTATGTATGTATGTATGTATGTATGTATGTATGTATGTATGAAGGGTCAGGACGGCCCCACCACCCAGTCTTCACAGTATTTGTTCTAGTGGACGTGCATTCTCCAACTGCGCTGTACTCACGGAGTGCTCATTTATACGGCTGTGGAACTCTTTTATTTCTCATTCCAGTGACAGGTGTCGAATGTAGGGGAATGAGAAAAGTGTGCCAATGGGGTATTTGCAGTTGATAACTGGCAGGTTACAAGAGGCGTGAGAAAATTGCGTGATCTGAAGCTTCATAATTCGTAGTCTTCGCTAAATATTACTGGAATGATCAAATCAGCGGTAGGAGATGGGCGGAACATGTAGCTCGAATGCACATGTTGAAAAATTCATAGACAAAATATGAGGAAAATCCAGAATGTGATACAGACTGTGGCAGGCGTGGGCTTGGTCGGAAGGGTTGTTATTAAGACGAACCTGAAGGAAGAAGCGTGTGGGATTTGGATCGGATTTGTGTGCAGCGCGCTTGTTTGTGGTTGCTGTACGCCTGATAAACATTTTAATGTATGTGATGAACTTATGGAACTGACTAAGGCGATCAAATTTGGCGACCAAATTAAAATACTGTGCGTAGATCGCACAGTTACGGGTACAGATAAGCCTACGTGTACCGGCAATGTGTAAATCAAAGTGTACTGTGGTGGCATTGTTGAACTTTGCACGCTGCCAACAATAATTCCCTTTCAGAGACACCTGTCGTCTCTGCTGGGAGTCATACTTGTTGTCATTAATGTCAGTAGAAAGAATTCTCCCGTAAGTTAGTTTGACAATTCAAATTGTTTGTCGTGTAGACAACTGTGTGTTAGTGATCATGGACAGTGTCGATACAGAGAACGGCGGAGTTAATGTGAATAATTTAGAAAATGTTATGCGAAGTGTTGGGCCCTGTAGCGTCCTCCTGCCCCCTCCCTGTTCGAAGGGAACTGGAGAATGTTGTCAGGTTCCTGGGGCAATGCTCCTCCTTTCAAAGTATCAAGCAAGGTAGGCTGACAGCCAGTGTGTGTGTGTGTGTGTGTGTGTGTGTGTGTGTTAGAATTTGAATTTGGTGGCTCGGCGCTTTGCTGAGATCAAAAGAAACGTCTTTAATTAGGAAGCAGTGGCTATTGGTGCAGTCCACAGAAGCAAGCCACAATTTTCTGTCTACAGGGAGCATAAAATTACACGCATCTTGCCGCGAGGGAGCTGTGATGCCTTGCTGTAAACACAGACCTGAAAAGGCTGTAGACTGTTAATGTTTTGTGATCGGATTAGCAGACAGCATTTACAGCCCTGTGGTGATTACACGTACCGTGTGTGCTGCATGTGTTCAGAACTTCCTTTCGGCACAGTGTGTTGCTGACTCGTGTGGTTCTCAGAACACAGAGGGATTATTGCTGTAAACAAAATTAGCCAGTTGGTTTCTTTTAATCACCATCCCGTCGTGCTTATGATTTTCTGAGTTTTTACCTGATGATGGCAGGCCTACGCGGCCGAAACATGTTGTAGGATAATAAGAAAGAGCACAAAAATAGTGTTTTTGTTCTGTAAAAATTGAAATAGTGATTAGCTAGTTGGTCTTTGTAATGCAGGCATAATGTGTTTTCTATGACAGAGGAACTGATACTGTGAGTACTCTTTGGACAAACTTGTGGCTTCCAAGAGGCAATAGCGCCGCTGATAATTATTGCAAAGTTTATGTAACTTTTAGCAAGTGCAACACTGAGGGGAACAAGGGGAATGGGGGGGGGGGCAAGGAAGACCGGAATATTTTGACATAGAAGCATATAGTCGAATCCGCTTGTAAAGACATCGGTTAATGCGACGCCTCGTCTATAGCGTCAGATATTCTGTGGTTCCGCTTAATAAAACACTGTTAACCATAAGATTATACGACTCGGTTAGAACAACACTCGTTTATAACGACACAAAATATTTAGTCTTGTTCATGACGTTGTAACCGAGTTCGGCTGTAATTTGTCCACTGTATCGGATGTTTTACGCTGATCGAATGAAGGAGATGCTGAAGAGGGCCGTTGGGTATGAAGCAAACATGGCAGCACTGATCAGTGAATGCTACGTTGCCATCAGCTGTGACGCCAGGATCGTGTATAAGGAATGTGCGCTCCGGTATTGGATTGAGCGACGTTTTGTTAAGTGCGTAGCGTCAGCTGGCTGGATGGACTTGGATACTGAAGTGCGCAAACGCACATTCGTGGCGTGTGTTAAGTACTGACTGCTTATTTGAAGGACTGAGGCATACCAGAGACTCCTCGGTCACAATAGCCTCCGATTCGAAGAGCCAGTTCTGGAACTCGAGCAGGAGTGATAAGCACGGCGGGAAGTTGCACCGTCACACGTGTGGGCTTACCAAGTTGCATGCGATACAAGGGTCGCACACTGCTGCTCTCGGTGGCAGCCGTCTTGCTGACGGTAGCTTTACATTCTGGTTTTTTTATCGGGAGGACGCTTTCGGCACTGCCAGTTACAGAACGACATCTTGGTGCGCGACGGGCCTGGGCCGAGATACAGTGTTCGTAACACGGAAGTGGTGTAAGAAATGGCGTACTGTCGCAGGTGTTCTTCCTGTCAGCGTCGTGTTATTTTGCTGACGTTCACGTGTGAGGTGCAGATAATATCTCTTCTTTCCGGGAAATTTCTGTGCTGCCAACTTACAGCTGCAAAGGGGGAGTCATTCCTACTAAAAAGAAACACTGTCACGCACACAGTCTGCTAGGAGATATTGTCTTAAATTTCTGTGGAGAAAGAAACTGCGTGAAATTTCGATGACAATAAGCAATGTATAGGTTTCATTTATGTCTACCAGCTATTCGATTTTAATGCAAGACATCCCTTCTGGCATGCAGATTAGAAGAGTACATTTATTGTTAGTAATCCTACAGTCCGATCCAACACATCATTTTGAAAAATACGTATTTTTAAAAAGGATGTGTTGGATTTGACTGTAGAGTTAGTAAAAATTTGATATTTAGACAAATATTTCGAGAGGTCTTGGTTATTAAGAAATTAACAGCATGTGTAAATCACTTTGTTTCCTTGTAACTCATTTTCTTTTTCCCGGAACAAATAATTAGAAAATTTAAATAAAAATGTAGCAGTTTACACTTTCAAGGAACTTAACTCTTATTCATGCCATGTGTGGCATAACCTGAGGGTCAGCAGGACCGCCCGGAACTCTGGATATAGCGAGATTTTAAGCCTACTTGACGCGGTCTCGCTTTGAGGGTCTAATTGCTTGTAGGCCACAGAACTCTAATTTCAAGAACTGGCTGCTGCTAATGAGTTGCTACCAACCTTCTCCCCATTACCCCTTACCCTTCAGCATGTGGGGCTTACAGTTCCTCACCTCGCGGGAATTGTTTTCTGTGCAGTCGGAATGCAAGTCTCGGTTAATCATTTTGAAGCATAAAACTCTGCATTTTACTTGTGTATTTAAATATCACGTGTACTTATATTTAAACTAGAAGCTTTACCCGTTGCCGATCCCAGTGGCCGCGCGGTATAAGGCGTAGGTCCGCGGCCGAGCGCTTGCTGGGTTCGAATCCCACCGGGGGCATAGATGTTTGTCTCTTGTACAGTGTTGGTGTTGTCGGGTAGAGGTCTCTGCGGCGGGCCGATCCCTCATCCAGAGAAGTCATACAGGCTGTGGTGTGTGAGTGTGATCAAGTGAAAATAAAAACCCTCTACGCCTACTGTGAACAGGTAGGTAGAAGAGGGAAGCACTGCGAAACCAGTATTTACCCGTTCATCGCCAGGTGTGTGGTTTCCTTCCGTGTTAACCTTTTAAAGCCCAGCGGTAACTTTACGTACCACCAGGTTTAACATTAAAAAATTCTACGTGGTGCCCACATTGCGTTTATGTGTTTTGTACGGATCTCAGAACAAACAGCAACTTTTGCCTTATAAAACATTAAGAGACTGGTTTTTATAACCGAAGTGGAGTGTTTACAACGCGGTACGCACTGAGTCCTTATATAAAACACATACGCTTCGTCTTTAAAGGGTTAATGTCAAGAGTATATACTTTGTCATGGAACAACAGCCCCCAGTGGGCAGGACCAACTCATTATCAAGGCTTCATGATCATACTCAGACACACCACACTCGGTAGGAATTCACTGGATGGGTGATCACCTAGACGCACAGACCTTGTACCTGACAACTCACAATAATCACAAGAGAGAGACATCGCTGCCGCTGGTGGGATTCGAACCCGCAACCCCAGAAAGCGAACGACTGCAGACAGACGCCTTAGACGGCACGTTGTCACAGTGTATAGTAGGCCAGGCATGTGAAAGGTGCAGCCCGCGGGCAGCATACGGCCACCGAAATTTAGGTTTAATCTAAAAATGTATAAACGTTTTAATATAAAAGTATTGCCGGAACCGGCATTTTCCTCTCAGCGTAGAATACATGGAGTTTCTTAAAATACCCAGCCAACAGTGCAGAGAATAGCAATATGGTATTTCTGGTCCTTAGAAGGGCTTAACTCTTGTTCATGTTCGCCGCGGACAAGCTGTTGCATTTAAGGGTGAATGCGATAAAGGATACACGAAAGAGGAAACAATGCATTGCAGTGTGTTCGGGTGCAGCATGAGTGTTACTTTAAATTTGCACTGCTGTAAGATTTTGACCTCTGTCGTTGTAACGCGCAAGGGCGTATTCATTCAGCTGACCCCCGCACCGCGTCGCCTCAATCCAATTACAGTCTTCACAACTCTCCATTTCAATATGACCGCCTCAACAACGCCTGTTTTTACAAAGTAATGCATCTGTCCCTTTCCTTAAACGGTATTCTTTTCTCATGTCCCTTTTCAACCATCCGCAGTACATTTACGGTCTTTGTCATCCTTCTCTCGCCTAAATTCTACAGTAACATCAATAAAGGTTGCAGTTTTCGCACATCCTGTAGAAGAACCTCTAAGCCAGTGTACCTTGTGTGGGCGAGGAATATTTTCTGCACGGTCAGTGTCAGCACTGTGCGAGGTGGCCATGTTGATAAGGAAATTTGCATCGCTACTCATTTTTTTGTACACTAGCCACCGTAATTTCCGCAATGGCCAGAGTTGTTACCCGCCGCTGTGCTGGACCAGGAAACGAAAAAGTTAGGTGAAGGTGCGGTGGCGAGTACTAGGGGTGTCCAGAGTTCACGTCTCCTTCTGAAATCTTGAGAATTTGCGTGGTTTTCTCAGTGCCTGCATATGATTTTAAGGATATCGCTTCAAATGAGGCCAGAAGCATTTCGTGTCACGCACTTTTAGTATTAATTCATTAATTAATTGATTGATCAATTAATTGTTATATTTGGAGCCGTCTTGACGTCAGTACGGTGACCAGGCTACGAGTTGGAATATATGGGGCCCGAATTACGGTAAGGCAAACGATTTTTCTCCTCCCCAAAACTGAGAACTGTGGCGCATATTATGACCTTCAAAAGAGTCCCCATTCTGAGCCTGTCCGTTCTATGTCCTTATGAATCAGAGCAATATTCTCTCCCTTCTACACCTATATCTAGCAATCACTCTCTTTCCTTGAAGTTTTACTGCTGACTTGTGCATGCATTTTCCCTACCCCTATGGCCAATTAATCCGTTTACTCGTCCTAACCGTTAATTTCCTGAAACAATATAATTTAATTGACGCAAACTGTACGTCTCTGTAGGCTCACAGTCTAAGTCACTTTGCGTCGCGTCACGTGGATACTGACAAAGTGAAAGAGTTGTCACGGTGCCAGTGAAAGGTTCCGTGCAGTACGAACAGCTGGCTATTAGTTCCATATTCTGCCGTGTTTGATTTGAAGGCGCTGGGAACTAATTGCCAAATGGTGTAAACATGTACAGGGGACTTTCCAGCTTGACATCTCTTTCCAGGAGTGTAATTGTGTGAAATAATTTGAAATTGCCACTCAGTCTTATCTACAATACACTGAGTCAGAAGATACAGCAAGGGGCCGTCATAATGGGCTGGCAAACGTAACGGTAGATAAGATGACGAAACAAAACGCAATGTTACGACGAACCGACGGACTTACGGACGGACGGTGGTTGATGCTGCGACTTTATTTAACACTGTCTATGAAAAATAGTTCAGAGAAAAACTCACAAAACCCTTTTCCTTACAAGACGCTTTACGTTGTACAGCGAATATTCACTGCGACGTTGGAACTCTGTTGTACAGTACTGGAATCTTTTGTCTTCCAGTTTGCTATCCAGAAATACAAAGATTAAGGTATCTAGAAATATAGTTTTGCCTGTTATTTTGTAGGGCTGTGGAAGTTGGTCTCTCACACTGACGGAAGAACGTAGCGTGAGGGTGTTCGAGAATAGGGTGCTGAGGAGGATATTTCGGTCTAAGAGGGACGAGGCGACAGGTGAATGGAGAAGACTACATAACGAGGAACTTAATGACCTGTACTCATCACCAAATATTATTTGGGTAATAAACTCGAGAAGAATGAGATGGGCGGGGCGTGTAGCACGTGTGGGGGACAGGAGAGGTGCAGGCAGGGTTGGTGGCGAGGCCTGAGCGATCGAGGATATTCGGAAGACAAAGGCGTAGATGGACGGATAATATTACAATGGCCATTTAAGAAGTGGGATGTGGGCATGGACTGGATTGATCTGGCCCAGGATAGGGACTGGTGGAGGGTTCTTGTGAACGCGGCAATGAAGCTTTGGGTTCCATAGAATGCGGAAAATTTATTGACTAGCTGAGGGCCTGTTAGCTTCTCAGGAAGGCCCCTGCTCCATGCTCTGTGGAGTTAGCGGGGCTGTTCCGCTGTACTGTGTGCAGCTCCTAACTTTGCCACGCACGTCAGTTTGTTAAGCTGCGGATCTTGCTTGTGTAACATTTTTGTTTCATATGTGTTTTGTTGCTCAGTACGAAGTTTGGCCTGTCACTGCTGGCTGTGTTGTGACATGTACAGCACACACACATGCATAACTGGATGTACCGCACCCGCGTCAGCGTAGTCGAACAATAAGAGGCTAGTGCATGGAACAGTACGAACGCGCGCAGTGAGAACAGATGTGTACCGCGATGTGCACAAGTCACGTGACACAGCTCTTTGTTCAGATTTTTAAATAGAGTTCAACCCGGTTATAACGACATCGGTTTATACGACACCTCGCCTACAGCGTCAGACATTCTGCGGTACCAATTACTCGCTCACTCGCTCGTAGCATTATACTGCTCGGATATAACGACACTCGTTTATAACGACACAAAATATTTAGCCCCTTTCATGATATTACAACCACGTACGGCTCTATGTTAAATACACTAGTGGTGTCACGTGCGGAATGTGTGTGTGTGTGCGTACCAAGACCGAACTGCGGTGGAGATGGCAGGCTACGTGAATGTTTATGCGTTTCATGGTGCAATTATGTTTGATTTAATTAACGGAGGCCGGGATAGCTCAGTAAGTACAGTGACTGGACTAGCGGCTGGACGGTACCGGTTTCGAATCCCCGTAAAGAACGAGGTTCCTGTCGTCTCAAAAACTTCCAAACGGGATTCGGGGCTCACCTGGCCTCCCATTTAACCATTTAACGCCTAGCGGTAACTTTACGTACCGCCAGGTTTAACATTAAAAAATTCTACGTGGTGCCCACATTGCGTTTATGTGTTTTGTACGGATCTCAGAACAAACAGCAACTTTTGCCTTATAAAACATTAAGAGATCGGTTTTATAACCGAAGTGGAGAGTGTTTACAGCGCGGTACGCACTGAGTCCTTATATAAAACAGATAAGCTTCGTCTTTGAAGGGTTAATGTGTCCAGGAGTAAAGTGGCCGGGGCGTGATGCTGATCACTCGCCTCCACCTGTCCCTATATGACTTCATGACGGGGGCAGGATTTACTCCCCATCCCCCCCCCCCCAGTGGCGCAGCAGCCCCCAGTGGGCCAGGGCCTCCTCACTGTCGAGGCTTCACCATCACAGACACACCACAGTCGGCAGGACTCCTCTGTACGAGGGATCGGCCCGTCACACAGAACTCTACCTTTACAACACACGACACTTACAAGATACAGACATCCATGCCCCCGCCGGGATTCGAACCCGCAATCCTAGCAAGCGAGTGGCCGCAAAACAACGCCTTAGACCGCGCGGCCACTGGGATCGGCTTAAGATTTGCTGTACCTGTTACGAACGCAAGTGGTGGCATTTGACTGCTGCATAGCTTAACACCACCACAGTAACAACTGCAGACTGCCCGTACATGAACTGCTGATACCCAGAATGTTATGTGCAACGCCTTACGGTCAGCGGTAAAGCATTCGGACAGCTGCATACATCAATAGACTTGGCCGATAGGCCTGCTGTAGAGATTATCCTATACCTCAGGCTGAAAACACGCACGCAATATTTCGGAGACTGAATCTGTCTCCTTCTTCAGGTGGAAAGGGAAGGGGAAGACGTACTGTGGTGTCCCTTTAGAAGGCGCTAGTCTCTATCATTGGACTGTTAGGCTCTCTATTTCCACGTCCCACATGAAGACGGACACATATTCAGCCTCCGAAAGCTTGATGTGTTTCTTAGCCTGCAGCTGTTAACAGCGTCATTCATTAAATACATCAGGTCGTTCCGTGCTGAGCCAATCATCGTAAAGACGGTTTATCTGAGCTACGTGTTTCGCTGCTGTTTGTTCAGCCGACGGGATTGAGCGCGGAAAATATCACTTTATTGTCAGCAGCGTTAATTAAATGTAAAAACAGAATGGGGATATTAGTGTGGGCGCGAATGCAGCCCGCAGGGCAGACGCTGCCTGCCGGGCTTCTGTGTCGGCGTTGATCAAATGTGATTGTGAGACAAACACGTGACGTTAAGTGCAGTTCACACCGCCAGGCCGTATATCACGAACTGTCGGTCTGACTGACATTCATGTAAATACTATTATAAGATGGGGTTGCACTGCGCACAGCTGTCTGTGCTGGGGCGTACGCTATCCTTTGCTTAAGGGTCTCGAAAGGGGATAAAGTTTTAATTACAATAATACAGCGTTTGTAGCAGCAGATTCAGCTGTGTGCAAATTGATGTGTGCACAGAGACAATGAAACTTACTGGGAAGAAGTTAGGTGTAATTGTCATTGTCCACAGCAGTGTTTAAGTACTGCGTGTCCCGGGGGGCCGCGTGGTCTAAGGCGCGGGTATGTGGCCGCTCGATTGCTGGGATTGGGGGGGGGGGGGGGGTTCAAATCCCGCTGAGGGCATGGATGTTTGTCAGTTGTGTTGTTTGTGTGTTGTGCAGATCAGTGTTTCTCAACGTTTTTCTGTTCTTGGCCCCAATTGAGCTGGATGTATCCGTGTTTGTTCCTTGAGTGGGTACCAAAACAGAGACACGCGTACACAAGGTGTGACGCGCCTTCAAAGCCGTTCCTACCTCACTGTAAGCACAGTACATGCCCCTTACAGTGACCAAATAGTTGAAACAACCATGGCTCAAGCGGTTAGCCGTCGGTCTGTCACCATGGAGGATCGGGCTTAATAATACGCCGGTCTGCGTGGGGTTGTTGGTAGAGGAAGTGGCAGTGCGAGCAGGTGTTTCTCCCATTACTTCTGTTCTCCCCTGTCAGTATCCTTGCACCAGCTGTCCATACTCACCTTCTTCTACACGTTGCTGCTACCAGAAGGACAAACGGGCGAAGCCTGGGAAGCTTCCAAGAAAGCTGTAATCTGTTGGGAATTGGAGAGCGTTGGGTAGAATAGTACTTTATCTTTTTCATAGTTAAAGCAGTATGGAGCTTCAATGTCTGTTCATTGTGAGAATTTTGTGCAATATAATAAAATTCAGAAGTTTGGATTGCTCAGCAAGGCAGAGCAACTTTGCCCTTTCGTATTCACGTGATCCCAAACTCAGTTCTGTCCTGCAACCGACGACTTTGAGCTATTTTTGTCCTTTTATCAGCCCCTTTAGTGTACGCAAGAACTTACCTTTCTGTATTCGTGTCACTTCAAAATGAGCCCAAAAAACCTATCGCAGTTTTAAGCCGTAGAACGTACGCAGTTGTTATAGCGTGGTTAAATAAAAAAGGAAGCAAAAGATTCCTTATCAGAAATTGAAGCCACGCCGAGTGCCCCCGTACCCCGTCCGAGCGCACGTCTGATGAAATATTCGCACTGTGTGTGACCAGACTGTCACATTAACGTGTGACATCAAAAGTCGTGAGACAAATGAAACGGCGTCTTGTTAGCTAGCATGAGCGTCACGTCAGCTGTCTCATGCGGCATGAACATTGCGTCTTAAACGAGTCGCGGCTTTGCTGTGTGGGTTGCCACTGCGAAAGTTAAATTTCGCAAAAATGTGACATTTCTGATTGACACATTTTTAGCGACAGTGGGTTCATGTTACGCCGAAAAAGTTTATACATATATAATGTAAAAAACGCTAGCCCTTTTTATAATAATAATAATAATAATAATAATAATAATAATAATGTCGACATTGCATTTTGCATTCTGTTTGATTTTGCTGTAGCAATAAAAGTTACTATTGGTCCTTGGTTTACATAGTGGGTGGCATCGTGGCTGTGATTGGCGGGACGTGCTGTTACGTCACGTGTGCGCAAGGTATAGGTCTCGCGGCGCTAAGCATTGCGGGCCAGTCTGCTATCAACCGGCAAGGCAGAGGAAGGGCACTGGCTCCTACAGCAACAAGGTAGGTAACACAGAACACGCGAATTCTACTACCAAGATAACAGCATGTAGCTGCTAGTGTGCTATAAATATTTCCGCTAGTAAGCCTTTCGTGCTATTTGCTCCAGAGTGTCCCTCCCTATTTTTAATTTCCACAAATATATAATTTCGCTTAAATTTCGTATTTGGGGTTTACTAATACTAGGGCAATTTTAATGTGTTCCATGTCCGTGCATTATATTATACAAAAACACTAATCACCAACAAATGCACAAAGAGAGTCTTATCATCAATTGTAACACACTCCTACATGTTTCGACCCTGCTGGGTCATCTTCAGGGAGAAATTTTTTGTTATCGTTACAGTAATGTTGCGCTATGTAGTTGAGTGAGAATGTGCTGTTGGCTGTGTACTGTGTTGTTTTTGGAGGCGTGAACTCTCTGCGGTCCCGGCCTGCAGGCCTGACCGCAGTACAGTCAACAGCACATTCACACTCAACTGTAAAGTGCAACGTTAGTGTAACGGTAACAAAAAGTTCTCCCTGAAGATGACCCAGCAGGGTCGAAACACGTAGGAGTGTGTTACAATTGATGATAAGACTCTGTTTGTGCATTTGTTGGTGATTAGTGTTTTTGTAATACAAGGGCAGCTTTATTTGCAACAAGCAGCGGTGCCCTTTCATCAACTGGGACATGGTTGCGTTTTAAGGCATTCTTTGCGAAATAAGGAATGTCATGTGGACATAACGTCCGTCTTTCTGCCTGTCCGTCCGTCACCTATTATGAGCAAGTACTTTTTTCTTCGAATTTTCATGAAATTCAGTAATCGACGTTTCTTGTGAAAATCTGTCTAGCGAGGGCGAGCCTTGGGAGAATTCGCACGCTGACAGTCGTCGCTCGCTTCCACGCGCACTTGCACATTTCTTGAGCGATTTGAGCAATCCCGACATCTGCATTTCATGATTTTGAGCGCCCGAATGTATTGAAAACGGATGAAGTGAAATGCCCATTTCACTTACAGGCACACGTGAAATTTTGTCCGTATTTGATATATTTGTCGCCTGATCGCAATAACAGTGGGTGCAGGAATTGCCCTCAGGGGTTTAGCAGCAATTTTTAACTTCGTTAATATTAGCGCGGTTAACGCCATGCTTAGCGCAAAGGTGTTCAGAGTTTGTAGTTCTGCTTTCCATGTTTACTGTCCGGTTCGCGTGACAGTCGGTGCAGCAGATCTGCACTTAATGCTGTTGCACATTTATGAGTTCCGCGAAAATCGGCCCAAAGCATAAATGCAATTCTATCTACGTGTGTAGATACCGTGAAATATTATGATATTTAATAGTAAAGAAGGCCTTGATGCAGTCTGTGCGCTACCTCACGGATTGCAGCACTTATAGCTTCCATTTGTCGTGGTGACGTAAGATGCAACATGGCAGAGTATGAATGAGGATTGAAATCGCACACGGAACCCCCACAGTAGCACCAGCCATCGCTTCACTAGCTATGGCTACCATACTGCTGGAAAGAGTAACCGAATTTTATAGTTTCCTTTGTGTTTCCTTCTTGGTTCGTAACAGGAAACAGAAAATTTATATTTTTATACGTGTTACGGGCATTGAGAGCCCAAGTATGCAAGAAAAAGCATCACCCTGTAGTCAGATGTAACTTTATGGTATATCATGGAAATGGGTCGCTATGCTAGTGTAATACAGACACAAAAACATTAATTAACCCTTTAAAGACGAAGCATATCTGTTTTATATAAGGACTCAGTGCTTACCGCGCTGTAAACACTCTCCACTTCGGTTATTAAAACCAGTCTGTTAATGTTTTATAAGTCAAAAGTTGCTGTTTGTTCTGAGATCCGTACAAAACACATAAACGCAATGTGGGCACCACGTAGAATTTTTTAATGTTAAACGTGGTCTTATGTAAAGTTACCGCTAGGCTTTAAAAGGTTAATTGCTACTGTAATAAGGCCGATATTACTTCAGCCTGTGTGTGAAAATGAGAGGATGTCGGGCCTGTGATGAACTGTAAAGGATAGGGAAGGGAGCGGTGTGTCGGTCGGCTGTACGCAGCTGTCAGAGGCACCACGTAGGCGCTGTACTCGGTGTTGCCGCGGCGCTGTTACTGAGGCCCCACAGCTTCTGGCATGTGGCTACCTGTCCACTGGTTAAGCAGTTTCAGGCGTTACAGGGAAGCCTGCAGCCTTCTCTTCAGGGTCAGGCAGGCACCTCAAAGCCGAAACGTTTTCGTCTCTTTCAC
Organism: Coptotermes formosanus; assembly: GCA_013340265.1. NCBI lineage: Eukaryota > Metazoa > Arthropoda > Insecta > Blattodea > Rhinotermitidae > Coptotermes > Coptotermes formosanus. The sequence goes on along the minus strand of BLKM01000549.1, from coordinate 732,096 downwards.
CTGTCTGACCCTGAAGATGGAGGCATAACTTTCACTCGAGACACCACTCTTTGCTAGTTGATAGGATGTTTAACATCGCAGTGAGCTGAATGTTTAAAACAAATGTGTCAGAGTAGGCTGGCTGCTGTCGGGCAAGCTTGGAACTGTAGCGAGTCTCCCCGTCAGCCGAATGAGACGCCGGTAGAGCGAGACCTCCAACGCCCCCCTGCCTCTTAGTATGAGAGAGGTATCATTACGATGTAGAAGGGTAAAATGGTTGCTTTTTACACCATGAAGACGTATGGTGGGAGCAGAAGTAATGATCCACTGATTCATAACCTGGGCGCTACACGGACGTCAGTGGTCATATTTACACCCGTGCCGCTTTACCTCCTGGAAAAGAACCCGTTCTCCGTAGGCCACACAATATTTAACATTAATTTATTAGTCATTTCAATCCTGCAAAATGTATGCAAATGTGTGTAAGTTCGCACCTCACAGAAAACTTTCTGTTTCCATTACAAACGCCAGCCGGTTTATGTTTTCAAAGGGAAGGATCGCGTTATTCCGGGACTCGTAAGAATGGACGAAGTGTCTGACGGTGCTGTGCAGGTGGCGTACGCAGTGGGTGTCAGGCACGGCATTGCTTGATTAGGCTGGCCGAAATGCCGTGTCAGTGCCGTGCCTCCAGTATTGTGCCCCGTGTGGAAGCTTCAGCACCTGCTTGTAACGGCATCTGTAGAACTAACGCTGTTAGACCTTTCGTAAGTTCCAAATTTGAGAATTCACGTGTTAGATAAAGGCAGAGTTGTCCCTGTATACAATATTAAGGCGTATGGGTGAAGTAGACTATAGCTCCAGTCACTGTCAACCTTGGCACCAGGCAGCAGTGCGTGGCCAGATTCATTCCCCGACCGCTTTGCCCGGTTGTCCTGGTTGAACTCCTCCGGTGTGGGCCTCACAGCCGCCCTGAACTTCTGACAGGAGGGACAGCCCTTACCCCTACGGGGAATCGAAACATGATTTTTTCGCTTGTCCAGCCTCCAGTCTAGTCACTGTATCGACTGAGCTACTGGCGGTTTTATGTATTTTGTCCAAGAACAACGTCGAGTATTTCGTCTGTAAAATTATTTATTTATGATACCCGCGCACTTCTGGGACGTTACGCAGTATCGAGCGGTAATCCTTTACCGACGTTTCGGGACAGTCTGTCGGGACCCTTTTTCGTGGGTCACGAAGTTGTGTTGAGTGGTCTTTGTGATCGCTGGTTGTCACCGTACACTGGCCCCCTGCTGCGTAGGCCACACGGAGCGCTGTCCTGAGTTTCGTAAGGCCGACGTTTCAGTTGCCCCTAAATCACTGTCTTCCTCAGAGGCAGTGCCATGCACGTGAGATCTTAGCTCTTCTAGGATGTTACGAAGCGTTGATTGGTAATTCTGTACCGACGTTTCAGGGCAATCTGTCGGTCCCAACTTCAAAGTTCAAGAAGCGCCTTAACCGTTGAAAATGGGACAGATAGGTACTCCCGAACCGTCGGTAAGCAAATACTATCGAACGCTGCGTAACATCCCAGAAGAGTGACGGTTAGATTATCTCAGTCTGATACCAAGTACGCTTAACCGTGTAAAGGTTAATGGCACAGATATGCACCGACCGCTGTGAGATTAAGAACGCTTCACTTTGTCACGCAGGGTGTGTTTTTATGTGTTCCGTTTGATTCCTACAGTACATACTGCATGTCTGCTGTACAGACTGAACTGGCTGGTGTTTGTAAAGGGAACGTGCTCTGTTTACTGTGAGGAAGGAACCGGATTTTCGTGTGGTGTGTTGAGTGTCGCTTTTGTCGCGTCTGAGCTGAAAAGTCCTTTCTACGCGATACAGCTAGCTTGGTAAAGGGCGGGACAGAAGGGAAAGGTGCACTTGAACGTGTATCTAGAGGGGGTTAAATTATGTAACAGGAATGCTTTGGCAGTTAACAGAAACATTTCTGACATAAAATGTTTGGATTCAAATCTGACGAACCGATAAGAATATTTTGAAGTAATTGCGAAAACTTCAAAGTTTCGTGTAAGGAATTAAATAGTTTTTAACAATAAAGAACGCCTCTATGGGACGCATGTGCACATGTGCCCACAGTTCTGATCTGTGGCACAAGACAATCGCTCGAACTGCAGCGCGAACGTGATTCTGTAGGAAACGAGAGAGTTCAGCTGGCTGCCAAGTGCTTTGTTTAATCACGGTTATAGCGGACAAAGTACATGTTTTCTTAACCCTTTAAAGACGAAGCGTGGCTGTTTTAAGGACTCAGTGCGTACCGCGCTGTAAACACTCTCCACTTCGGCTATAAAAACCAATCTCTTAATGTTTTATAAGGCAAAAGTTGCTGTTTGTTCTGAGATCCGTACAGAACACATAAACGCAATGTGGGTACCACGTAGAATTTTTTAATGTTAAACCTGGTGGTACGTAAAGTTACCGCTGGGCTTTAAAAGGTTAATGAAGCCCTTGCTGTGCAGCGGCACCTATGCGTACGGCGGGCTGTGTTGTAACAACTCCATGTTGTGCCCACACGTTGTCCTAACGCGATAAGCATGATCACAAAAAGCAGCTATCATTTGCGTAAGAGAATCTGCAATTGGTCTGTTTGATGGAGAAGCAGAGTGCTTTTGTGACGTCACGACTGGATTTATGGGCAGACACGTTGTCTGGACAAATTCAGGATTGCGGAAAATTATTTGGCAGGTGAAAATCAAGACATGGGTTCCAAAGCTCACAAAGTTTATATCTAAACGACACGCTACTGTTGTAACTAGATTTGTCTCTCTACATAAAGATGGCATCACTTTGGCGTATAGGGGCCTGAATGTGTATCTCCACATATTCCGCACATCAACTATACGTATATATATATCAGTCCTCTTTACATTGCAGCTGGATTAATTCAGGCCAAAATGCCTGCGGTACCGACAGATAGGCTGAATGAATGACAGATTTTGTATGGTCAGGTGGCAGTTAGGGCAACTGACTTCATTGTACCGATGGCAGTCATCGCTGGCAGATGTGACGCGTGATGATAATGGGAAAAGGAAAGCGGACGCAGTTTAATTAGTGGCTGATACCGGCTTTAGCGCGCATGCGTGATTTACCGTCTGTATCTCTGCTTTGTTCTAAAATAAAAGTTTGTTTGTCCAAAGGAAAAGTAAAAGCAGGCATGCCGCCAGCAAGGAGAGGGAGTTCTAAACTGAAGGGTTGAGTTGTGAGGGTGTGCTAATGTGACAAGTGCGGAAGCTGCTCTGAACTTGTAAATGGAATGGCTTCTTGTTTTGTGCTGAAATGGTCGGAAATGCTGTCCTCAGTGGAATGATGCTGCAAGGCTACAGTTTATGGTGGACTGTAATTCTGTGTGAAGTTCAGATGTTGCTCGCGATAGCACCAGTATTGCCTGTTCACTCAAAGTGCACAGAACCCAAATTCGCGTCTGTAAAGCGGCATTTTTTTTTACCTGTCCGCGCCATGAGGGCGTATGGAGCCGTGAAGTTACGGCCCCAATATTTATTCAACTTCGACATTTATGGATATGAATGGCCAAATTCACGTCCCGGCGTCCTTACCTCAGGGACAGAATCCCCCCTTCACAATCACCGGTCTTAGATTCGCGCTGGACTTTTCGGAGAAGAGAGATGCCTCTTACGTCTGCCGACAATGGCACCACGAAGAACCTGTCGCCAGTGTACTGGCATTAGACAGTGTACCGGCATTAGACAGTGTACCGGCATTAGACAGTGTACCGGCATTAGACAGTGTACCGCATTAGACAGTGTACCAGCATTAGACGGTGTACCGCATTAGACAGTGTACCGGCATTAGACAGTGTACCGGCATTAGACAGTGTACCGCATTAGACAGTGTACCGGCATTAGACTGTACCGGCATTAGACAGTGTACCGGTATTAGACAGTGTAACGGCATTAGACAGTGTACCGGCATTAGACAGTGCTGCCAAACGAGATATTGCATGCTGGCTGCCGGACCACGAATCTAAAAACTGATCTCTTTGCATTACCTAGAATAAGAAGGCGTGGATCCTCACCGCCACTTCTATCGTTCAGAGCTAGAGAGGAAAACTTTTTTAAATTTGCACAGACAGAACAATTAAAACACATGCCATATGGGCTAGAACAGAAATAGCTGAAAATTTCGAAATGCGATGCTGTAGAAGGATGGAGATCAGTTGGACCGATGGTGTGACAGAAGAATAAGTGTTACGTAGAGTTAACATCCTGCTTATGATAAACAGAAAGGAAGGTAAATGGGTTGGCCACATCTTGCGTAGGAACTGCCTTGTAAAGTCTGTTATTAAAGGAAAGATAGAAGTGATGAGAAGACGAGGAATAAGACGTCTGCAGCGACTGGATGGCCTTAAGGAAACGAGAGGATACTGTAAATTGAAAGAGGAAGCACTAGATCGCGCTGTGTATAGAACCCGCTTGTTAAACTATATGAACCTGCTGCAAGGTAGACTGCACAAGTGGAATATGACACCATGTAGTCTGGAAGGTGTATAGCGACGTTTCGGCGATCGTGTGAATCGTTGCTAACCTTGTACCATAATGCAGACGACGTCACCTCTCAGAAGTTCGTGTTTTGGCGGAGAACATCTTCAGGATTTGTGGGTGCAAGAGGTAAATGTGGAGAGCCGCATTTACGAAACCGTCCGTCTGCGTTGTGCTGTTGCTGAGATTCCACTGCGGCCCACAGTAGCACTGAAAGCAGTTTATGTTTTTAGCAGGCAGTGTGTTTGTGTGTTTATCACAGCACAACAAACAGCGGTTATGTTCATAAACAGAACTGAGGGGGTGAGTGTTTACATTGACGTTGGGAATGGAGTGTTCTGTAGGAGCTTTGACACTGCCTTTATGCCTTGCACCTTGAATAGATTATTATTTCGTGACACCAACGAATACATACTTGACACACAAATACACGGTCTCACATTGCTGCTGTTCATATTGTTAAGTTTATGGTTTGCAGATATTTGCATACATTCCTATATATTTTTTCATTGGTTAACACATTCCAACTGAGCAATGTAAGGCTATACGTGTATATGTAAGTTTCCACTGTGCGTTACTTTGGTGCCGTGAATGAATGATTGTCTACAGGAAATCAGTTTTCAGCCTCTCAACGCGAAAGGGCGTGTTCGACTCCGGGTCAATACATGTCGGGTGTGCGGTAGCCAAAGTGGCAGTATGACGGGTCAGTACATGTCGGGTGTGCTGTAGCCAAAGTGGCAGTATGACGGGTCAGTACATGTCGGGTGTGCTGTAGCCAAAGTGGCAGTATGACGGGTTCGTTATCGAGTGCTGCCGTATGCTCCTGGCAGTACTTCCCACCACTGCTCCATAACTGTTCTGTATTCGTCTATTGTCGACGCTATGTAACGTTAGCAACTGACAGCGTCCTTAAGTAAACAGTTAACAGGGGTGCTGGAGACAATGTTTGGACTCAGCAGTTGGGCAGCAGCAAGCGGACGGAGGAAGCTGCATGGACTGCGCTGTGCACTGAATGGTGCTTCTGTGATGAGGTCAGGAACTGTGAGAAGGTTGGGGCATGTAGCATGCACTGGGGATGGCGAAGTGCTTAATGAACTTTGTCGGGCACAGTAAAGGTAACAGATCCCTTGGAAGGCCTAGGCGTAGATGGCAAGGTAATATAAAAATGTCCCCTAAGGAAATTTGCTTCGTTGGTGTGTGCTGCTTTAATCTGATTCAAGAGTGTCTAACAGCGTGGTGTTCTGAACACGGTAAGGAGGTTTCGTGCTGTATGAAACGCGGGATATTTCTTCTCTGTAGGGGCGACTTATGGTTTCTCAAAGTTGGTATATAACGCAATTTAAATTTAATTTTAAAAATCTCCTGTCATGTCCGAAAGCCTGGATAGTTCATTCAGTATAGTGACTGGGCTGTGGGCCGTGGGGTTGGTGCTTCGATTCCCGAAAGAGGCCATTTTTTTTCTCTCAAACGTCCACAAAGATCTAAAGCCCACCGAGACTCCTGTTGAATGGGTACAGGGCGCTGTTTCCTCAGGGATAAAGCGGCCTGGGCGTGAAGCTAATCTTCTACCTCCATTTAGTGTTGTGGATAAGAACGCGTGGAGTTATACCGCTGTTATCCATATATGCCTTCATAGCGTGGAGCGCGACTTCACCTTTAGCGTGCAGGTGCTGCCCACAAAGACGCGTGTCTGTGAGTGCCAACACGTATGTCAGAGCACAGCACGGCATTTAGATTCTGTACGGATACCTTCAAAACTTTGCGGTCGTAACGCGGCTGCAGAAAATCAGGATAAACGAGATTAAAGAAGCTTGTATCTCGTTGCAGCCATTAATTACATTATTCGATTTGGCTTCCTTCTGGTCGGAAACCCAATTCCTCTCTTGTGGTGAAACGTGTTGTATTTAAGTTGTACCAACTTTTTAAACGAAGTACCTTAGCGCGATTTTGAAACCACGCACCATTCAATTAATAGTCATCAGCATCTAAATGCCGTAACTGTATGCGAGATTGGAAATTGTAGGTCCCGCTATCTTTATGGCAAAGCCCTGAGGCATAAACAGGGTGGAGATTTAAGTTATTATAAAGACTTACCTGTACTTAAATAAGCACCAACATGAAGTTGTCGAGTGGATGCACAGCTCTGCCCATTCTTACCTTCGGCGCAGGATGGAATTGGAACAATATTTTACATGGCAGCTAAGGCCAGTCACTTCCTGTCGGCTCGCTTAACTTATAAAACATGCAATGAACAGGTTCGTTAGATGAGACGCGTGTCTGCGAAGAGCAGGAAAATATGTCCAACAGCTTCTGTAGATATGGTGAATGAAATTATAATTTTAATGCTATCCTTTGAACTAAAATACGTGGATCCCGATTTAAGGTGTAACGGAATAGCAGTGAGTGCAGCGCTGCCTGTCGTCTCACGAGGAAATCAGAGTCAAGGGTGACACGGGAGGTCAGATAGAGGAATCTGTGTCACGAAGTGGTCAGGAACGGGGGACCCAAACCGAATGGCGAACCCGTGTTTTACAGGCACCTTAACCTGCTGTTTGTGTTATTCTTGTTCAGCCCTGTCACGCTTACAGAGTCGGCAAGTTATTTAGCCCTTATAGGGTGACACTGTGATGAAATTATGTCTTTTTATACTGGCCTTTATTAAATAGCGATATTCGTAAGCTACAAACGCGGCTGGAGAGCGAGAGAGCGAATTGTGGGGGAGTGTGGAACTGTCGAGTTTTTGATTCGCAAGCTACAGTACAAAAAGTATAGGGTGTGTCAGGAAATTGTAACGCCCGCACATTTAATTAGGAAATTGAAAACAAAATGTAAAAACCTTAGTTTTATTTTATCGTTTCTTCTGCAGTAAAGCATACAGCGAGCGTCATGTCATTAATTAAATATCGGTTTGTGTTCGAAAGGTCGGGTATTTAGCGGATGTTGACAAATTTACTTATCGCCGACGTGTTTAATTATACGGGTTGCAGTGAAGATTGCTTCTGCGCCTGCGCCAGGGATCTAATTACTGATGTACTGCAGAGACACTGATGTACTGCAGAGACACTGACGTACTGCAGAGACACTGATGTACTGCAGAGACACTGATGTACTGCAGAGACACTGATGTACTGCAGAGACACTGATGCGTGACTGGCGTGATTGAATACCGTGCTGCCTGGAACAGCCACGGTTCGCGTCTCATTTCGCTTGTTACTTGGTTGGTTGGTTGGTTGGTTGGTTGGTTAGTTATTTAGTTAGTTAGTTAGTTGGTTGGTTAGTTAGTTATTTCGTGACGGGAATTTGCGATGTCTCAGATTTCTGCAGCGTTGATATTAAGAATTTTTTCTTCTGTAACTTTGCACTTGGTAGCGGGGTTGACAGATCCCGACGTTTCGACATATCCTAGTGCCTTCATATTCAACAATATAGAGTTTAGGAATATTTCAGTCCTGCTGAACAGCGTAACATCTCAGAAGAGCACAGTGCTAACCTTAAGGGATTTGTGTGGTGATGGGTTTATGGACTTTATCCTTCGTCCGACGAGTAAAATATTAAAAATATTAAAATCACAGCGTTTCAGAAGCTGGCTCTGCTTCCTTCCTCAGGTGAATGGGGGGGGGGAGAAGAGAAGAACACCTACTGTGTTGGGCCCCTTACACAGGGCTAGCCTCCTTCACTGCAGCTCTGCCTAAGGGGCCCAACACAGTAGGTGTTCTTCTCTTCTCCCCCCTTCCTCATTCACCTGAGGAAGGAAGCAGAGCCAGCTTCCGAAACGCTGTGGTTTTAATATTTTTAATATTTTACTCTTCGGAAGAAGGATAAAGTCCATAAACCCATCACCACACAATATTATACACCATCGTCAAAACCTTTTAGAATTTATCTTAAGGGATTTATTTATTATTGCGACGTAGCGACAGAATCAAAACGAGGGTGGAGAAAACTGCTTAACGGGCAGCCTCACTGTTTGTACCGCTCAGCAGTTGATATTACTGTGACAAGATGCGGATGGATGAGATGGGGGGGGGGGGGGGCGAGAAGGGCAAGGGCGCCTTCGGAGGCGAAGGCCGAAGGAAAGAGTCCGCTAGGAAGGCTTGTGTTGATGTGGAAGCTGCCTTCACGCCCTTGAACGGTTTGTAGTGACAGGTGTTCGGTAGGCACGGGCTGACTGCCGCCGGTACGCGACACTTTAGTTGCTTGTTGCGTCAGGCTAACAAGTTCGTGATTTGAATTTTCCGCTGCGATGCTGATGAGATCTGCGTTCTTCTGGGACATTACGCAGCGTCGAATCTTAATCCTTGAACGACGTTTCGGGACAACATATCGGTCCCATCTTGAAGGGTCAAGAAGTCCAAGAAGAATAGGACTTCTTGACCCTTGAAGCTGAGACAGATACGTGTCCCGAAACGTCGGTAGAGGATTACCATTCTACGCTGCGTGATATCGCAGAAGAACGCAGATCTCAGGCTAACAAGTTGCACGCAAATACTACCTTTTTCCATAAGCTGACACGTGCGCGCTGTCAGTACACGCGGTATAGATAACTACCGCCATCAAATTGAATGGTAAAGGTGCAAGTCCGTCTCGCGTCGTCGGCTGTTTCCGACGGGCGACGTAACGAAGATTCTGCCGCCTTCTTCTGTCTGCATTTCAATAGCGCTGTTAGCCCTGAGCGAGGTCAAAAGACGCTACAGTCTGTAAGTGTCTCCGCCTCCCAGTTTTAAAGGTTTAGGCCGTGTGACACTCTTTGTGTGTCATTCCGCCAGTGTCTGCTGCAACAGTCAGTGTCGCTGGGAACCAACCGTGGAACAGAAGCGGAGAGACTTACTTTTTCCCTGTAACAAGAGGGAACAATAGCAATAGTCCGAAAGCAATTGTGTTCCGGCCTGGTTTAGTCCTTGCGAATTTACGTGTGCGGTTTAATGTAAGCGCTGACCGCAGGCACCTCGAGACCTTGTGTACTGAACTGTACAGTGTATGTGGGTTGAAACGTGGTCTGCGTTCTGATGAAAGTGTTTGGAACGGAGTGTTTCGAGGGATGAAGTGAAGTGAATGATCAATGCAGGACGTTAAAATGATAAACATTGTGATTCGGTACCAGAATTATCAAAAGGAAGAGCCTGTGGTAAAACGCATACGGGAAATGTCTACGTGGTTTTTAGGAAAGAGAAGGAGATGAGGAAACGTTAGTCAGTTGTTGGCGCAGTGGGTGGTAAGGATGGAAGCTGGACGGAGCTGTTTCGGGATCGTGTCCAGCGGCGGGACTTGATGTGGACACTGAGGGTGTGGCGGGGTCCCTACGGAAACCCTCTGTTCTGACCAGCTGTCACTGACCGCTCCTTAAAGCCGGTGTTTGTCACTTCGGACTGACTGGAACCCTTCTTATGCTTCTGCCTCAACTACCCAAATTCTGAGCCGCCACGTGTGGGGACCAACATGGGGCCGGGTGTCAAACAGGGAGGGATGCGGAATAAAGTAGCCGCCTGGTTTTAAGATATCTTCATGTTGCTATTTAATGACCTGTACTCATCACGAAATAATATCCGGGTAATAAAATCGAGAAGAGTGAGATGGGCGGGCATGTAGCACGTATGGGGGAAAAGAGAGGTGCATACAGACCTGAGGGAAGGCGACCACTTGGGAGACCCAGGGGTAGATGGGAGGATAATATTAAAATGAATCACCAAGAAGTGTGATGGGGGTATGGACTGGATTGAGATGGCTCAGGATAGGGACAGGTAGCGGGCTGTGGTGAACGCGGTAATGAACCTCCAGGTTCCATAAAATGCGGGGAATTTCTTGAGTAGATGAGAAACTGTTAGATTCTCAAGGAGGCGTCTGGCCCATGGAGTTAGTTAGTTAGTTAGTTAGTTAGATAGTTCTGTCGCTGTTAAAAGCATCACAATGGACCTCACTACTCCTATGGATTGTCTCCAAACTGGGACTCGATTCCGGATCCCCCCGAATATGAAGCAAGCCTTTTTATACATTTGACGGCCTGTGCCACGCTGTAAGCTGCACAGTGCAAGTTAAGACAATGCGGTTTGTCTTCGCGGCTCGCAGCGCGCTGTGCTTCCATGATGTTAGCACAGAGCTTATAGCTTGTCGCTGTGGGGTCAGCTGCTGCAGACAGGCAGTGATACACTGTGTCGAAAAAACTTGCAAATGAATCACTGGCAGTTAGATAGTCTGTGGTTATGCATGGTAAAGACTACCTTACACTGCACATGTCAGTTCTATTTACAGCCACTGCAACAAGCAATTTTGACGCTCCTACATGTTTCGGCTGTGTGTTGCAGCCATCATCAGGGAGTCAGTATTGCAAGGATGTAAGGAGCGTATGGTACTCGTAGGTCGGCGAATGTTGGTCTATACACACATTTGCTGTTTATGCGCAGCAGCCAGTCGCTGTACGGTGTCACTAAAATCGTACAGATTAAAATATATGTAGAGTGTTGAAACATAAAATACTAACATATAACAGGGTGTCTCCAAACATCTTGCAGTATCAAATGTCTCCTGTTTTACGTGGGGTGGAGACCCAAGGTTTGGTACCCCATGTTTGCTCCATAAGCCATCGTTGTGCTCTGCACGGCGTCGGGTATCAAAACACTGGGTCTCCACCCCACGTAGAACAGGAGACATTTCACACCGCGAGATGTTTGGAGACAGCTTTTTACATTTTAACATTTTATGTTCCAACACTGTACATGTCTGTTACTGCGTACGATTTTAGTGATACCGTTTAGCGACTGACTGCTCTATATAAACAAACAATGTGTGTATGTATTACCATTTGCTGACGCACATTGCGCCGCTGATGTCTTTGTAATATTGTGGCTCCCTGTTGATTACTGCAACACACAGCCGAAACATGTCGAAGCGTCAAAATTGTTTCTTACAGTGGTTGGAAATAACACTTGTACGTGTAAGGCAACTGCACGGAATGTGTAACGTTGAGCATGTCTTGTGACGGTAACTCAGCGGTGTTACTCGGTAGGCTTTAAAAATGCAGTAACAGCTATTCAGTAATGTTAACATGTGTGCTGCTGTCTGGGGGCAGGAACGGCCTTTGTATATGTGTGTACGTTAAATGCGCTGTCACAAGTTCTTGTGTATTGCGGATGTTGTACTGTTTAGGTGTCTCCTAACAGAGAGGTATTTTCGCAGTCCTTCCCTCTCCTACCCACTTGTTCACAGCAGGTGTCGAGGTTGTTTATTTTCACTTGATCACACTCGGACACACACCACAGTCGGTAGGACTCCTGTGGATGACAGATCCGCCCGTCGCAGAGACCTCTACCTTACAACACAAACACTGTACAAGAGACAAACATCCATGCTTCCGGTGGGATTCGAACCCACGATCCCAGCAAGCGCTCGGTCGCAGACCTACGCCTTAGACCGCGCGGCCACTGGGATCGGCAATAGAGAGGAAGTTCGGAGGCGTACTTACTTTACGACATTTCAAAAATATGCATTTACTGCCACTTGTTTTGAAAACGCCAACACTGCCCCATAGAGCGACTGTAATTTGGATCCATGTCTTCTGATTGGTGACGCTGTGTCCCAGGGTTTCTGTTTCCCGACTTTGTAAAGGCACGTGCACCGGATATCGGAGAAAAATTACACCTTAAATGCTGAACGTGAGGACATAAGGTTCCTTCTAAACGTCGGTAAATAAGACAATAAATCACAGGACGAATCACCGCCCGTAAGACCTGAATCCTGAAGAAAACCTCTACTCAAACCTCAAATCTTCTGCTTATTTTATTTATAAAATTTCGAAATATTTCGCTGTCCAGCAGATCTTCAGCGCTTTACGCTTGCGGTGGGCACGTAAACACCTGCAGATCTTCATGTGAAGTGTCCGTTATTTTTGTCCGACCCTAGCAAAAGTGACGTCTTCAAATTTTACACAATATCCAGAACATAAAACTCATGAAGTTCGATTTAAGGGTCATGTATTTGTACATGGGGCTGGACGGACGGACAAAGAACGGCGAACATGGTGGGCTCACGTTCAGTGTGTCCGTTCCTGCAGCTGCAAAAATAAATAAATGATATTTGTTGCGCGCGCGCGCGCGCGCGTGTGCGCGCAGGCCTAAACTACCCATCTAAGTAAGAAATCCGACAAAAGAAGAAATGTTGAGCAAGAAGCGTGCCTTGTGTCGGTCATGTGCTTTCCCGTAGCCTCATCGATCACCTGACCGCAATCAGTGACGCTTGGCGTCCAGTCATGCAATTGTTTATGCGCTTTGACATAATGGCGCTCATGCACGGAACGCTGCTGCGTGCAGTCACGCATTATCTCTTAATTCAGATCTAATTTGAGTTTTGTGACGAGAATCTGAAGAAAGCAGAGTGTCAGTACGAACACAGAGTGCGGGACGGCACGGACTGTGATGTAGAAGCGACAGAACTTTTGCTGTTTTGCGATGAGACGTGATAAAGAAATAAGGGTACGACTCGTGCAGAAGTGATAAATTTGACAAAAATAACAACAGATATCATAAAAGAAAAGCAAACCTGCGGAAAACACGAAGTTCCGTGACTTTCATTTTTATGCGTGTTTCAGTGCCTTTTGCAGCGTGCCACAGCTCGGGTTTGCACTCAAAGAAATGCGGTGGACTTTGTCTTTCTGTTTTCCCTTTTCTTAGAACACACAAAGCAAAAGCGTATGGATGGCGTAGCGTCTGTCCTCCGCCGGTCCATAAGTTATATCTCTGAAACTGCAGGAAGTTTTGCTGTGAATTTTGTTCAGTATGAGAGGTATAGAGTGAGTGTTGTAGATAACGTCATTATCTGATTTGAAGTCGAGCAATCTGATAAATATGTAACGACATTCAGACGAACACTCGGTACAGCATCTTCTTTCCAAATGTCGGAATACACCTACCAGACGACACGGCGTCACCCGTGCATGCAGTAACCTTCACGGTCGCCGCCGTTCAGTTTTATAATCTGCCGCAGTGGTGGCCTGATGGTTTTGTTTTATTCGTATTAACGGCGCCTTTTGTTCCGTAGTTTTGGCTTTCAGCACTCAAGTGTCGCCACGCGTGCAGGCGAACGCACTGACATTCGTCAAGGTTTTCTTCAGCACCCGTAGAAAATGTGCTAATTTCAAAATTACTCCACAACCGCCTCATTCGACATACGACATTCGACATACGTATTTCCCAAATCGTTATCTACCAGTGAGTCAACAGCCGGGCGTTGTATACCCTTAGCTGCTAAATTGAAATAGGGGCGCTAAATTGAAATAAATAAACAAATAAATGAATAAATAAATAAATAAATAAATAAATAAATAAAGCGAACTTTATTATTCTTGTACTGTTGACCCTTGAAGATGGTACCGATACGTTGTCCCGAAACGTCGATAAAGGATTACCAATCGACGATTCGTAATGTCTCAGAGCAGCGCAGATCTCAACAACATGGCGGCGGAAGTCTGAAATCACGGAATTACGGAGGATGTTTGTGCCTGTCTTATATTTGTTTTGAAAGTTTTTTCACTTGTATGAACCATTTAGAGACGAAGCGTATCTGTTTTATATAAGGACTCAGTGCGTACCGCGCTGTAAACACTCTCCACTTCGGGTATAAAAACCAATCTCTTAATGTTTTATAAGGCAAAAGTTGCTGTTTGTTCTGAGATCCGTACAAAACACATAAACGCAATGTGGGCACCACGTAGAATTTTTTAATGTTAAACCTGGTGGTATGTAAAGTTACCGCTAGGCTTTAAAAGGTTAAAGTCAGGAGAGAAGCGATGGTGTTAGAGGCTAGGGAGCTGAGGAAGGTACTAGCTGTGCGTAAGGAGGAGGAAGTGACAGGCCTGCAGAACACGACATGACGACGAACACCTCAGCATAAGTTGCTGGGCGGTGGAATTGAGTAGAACATCACGTGTGGGGCTTCTGGCTTATACGTGCGGGAGAAGAGAAACGCGTGCAGGATTTTGGTGGGGAAATCCCAAGGAAAGGGACCACTAGGAAAACATAGGCGTCGATGGAAGGACAATATTGCAATGGATATCATAGCCATAGGATATGTGGGAGTGGACTATTTTCAGCTGTCTCAAGACAAAGGGAAACAACAGGCAGTTCTTAACACGGGAAAACACACGCAGGTTTGCAAAATGCCAACAACTTCTTGACGGGCTGAAACCGTTATCTTCTCAAGAATGATTCTGCTTAGTGATGTTAGTTACTTCGTTAGTCAGTCAGTCAGTCAGTCAGCCATCCACTCTGTTCTTTTGTTAGTTAGTTAGCCAGTAGCAGAAGGCTGCTGTTGTATTGTCTGCATTCGGTTGCTGAAATCGCGCTAAAGGTCACCGTGACAAGTTTTCAACGTGTAAAACTGTACAGTGGCTGAGGGAGGAAGAAAACTGGCCTCTATGTGGAGACCAACACTTGCTTGCTGCAACCGCACTGTTCTGTATTTGCTATGCTGTTGCGCCGTTCCTACGCGACCACTTCTCCGACGGGCCTGTAGTGCGGGAAGTCTAAACGGAATCGTATAGGCGGTTGCTGTCTGTAGCGCCTTTTGCTTTACGTTAGGAATATAACACACAACACAGAATATCAAGTTCAGAAAACAAAACGAAATATGGCAGGTCTGACAGTTCAATTGAATGAATATGCTGTCGTAGCAGGCAGAACAGAATGTCATCAGTGACTTTCGAATGGTGCATTAGTTTTGCTTGTGTGGCTGTTGCTATGCGACCCGCAACAAATGAAGACTGCGTGTGAAAAAAAGTTTGGTGACATTTTGCAGATGCAGGACAATACGTCGCGGGAAGTTGCGAGTGTTGCTGTTATGATGTAATGCTTCCATTCCTGTGGATGTGTGTCACAGTTAGTTGAATTGAGGCCACTGCTGCTGCAATCTCGGCTCGACTTCTATTGTGCAAACGTCGCGCTCTGGCCCACTGTTTAGGCATTGTAAGTGAGATTACCCGTCCTTCGTCCGCGACATGGCTGCTTTCCTTATCAGTATAACGCTTTGTAGCTACAATTTGGATGAGGCAGTAACATAAAGTTATTTTTTAATTATCCAACAAACGTACTAATTATCACAGGTTCATAATAACATATTTAAAAACATCCTAATGCTGTACGTTTCGAGACCCGTCGGCTCATTCAGGGAGAACGCCTAGCGTTATTGAACAGAACGGTTATATAATAATGCTTGGTGTGGGGTATGTGACGGGCCGACAGGAGCCGAAACATGTAGCAGTGGACTGCTTTTAAATATATTATTATGAACCAGTGATAATTAGTGCATTTGTTGGATAATATTAAACAGTCGAATTATAATGAACGGTATGGAAAAATATAAAAAACAAAATTACTGAATTAAATATTTATTGTCCTAGTAAAATAAAAAGTCTGGATGTACATTTGAAACATCCAGACACCCAAACGGCGTTCCGCAGTGTTCTGCGCATCGTTTTAACAACTGTGTTTGCCGTACCTGTTGGAAAAATTATGGAGTAAATTTTGTAATAAGTTTTTGTTCCCGCCGCCTACACGGTAGGAAGCAGCAAAAAGGAATTCTAGAGATCTCTGTGAACGTGAAAAGATGAGTTGAAATTTAGACAGCAAGAACGGGGTTCAATGATATGAGTACAAAAAGATGGATTTCCGAGTACTGTTGCTGCTTGATTGCCTTCAGTTTTTGACCCCATAATGCAACAGACGGGGTCAAACACAAAGTCTGAGCAGTACCTAAGGGAATAGAGTGATACAGTGGTGCTGCGGGAGTGGCGACACTGGATAGGGCCACTTAACAAAATTCAAACTTCACTTTACCATTTATATGGCGGCAAAACTATGAGAAAGCAGTTTGCAGCCTGTGTTCTCTGACATCAGAAAACAGTTTGCAGCCTGTGTTCTCTGACATCAGAAAGCAGTCTGCACCCTGTGTTCTCTGACATCAGAAAGCGCATTGCTTTGTTTGAAATTCCCAGACTTCAGCCGTTCCCTTCTGACAAAAGTAATTTTAAGATGAAGCTGAGTGTGCAGCATTTTGTGGAGTGATACTGACAGGGGAAATCCGAAGTACGCAGACAGAAACCCGCCCCAGTGCCACTGTGTCCACCACAAGACTCATGCGGATTGCGCCAGCATCAAACATGGCTTCCGCTGTGAAATGTCGACGACTAACTGCTGGAGGAATTGCAGGGAACAATTTACGGTCTGGTTCCGACTCACAGAAAACACACATACTATACAGTACAAGAAAAAATCGGTTAATGCTGCATGGGGAAATAAAATCTATTTATTTTAAGAATCATGCACGTTAAACAAACAGCCCCTGTGAGCTGAAAGCAGGGCCTGATAATAACACAGTGTGTGGCACATACAGTAATCAGCGGACTCGAAGCATTAGGACACCAGATATTGTACTGTGCCGTTGTGAGCGAGAGGCAATGAATCACACACTTCGCTGGGCAGTGGCGTGACTGGGCACAGTGCGAGACATCGGTTGGTTAGGGCAACTCTAACCTCAACCCTTTACAGAACCACACAGTGGAACAGTTCTCTCCAATACATTATCCTAAACTGTATACAGCTGTCTGTCGTCTCTACTGGCGCTGTATCCTTAGCACTTAACGTTTCCCAGTTCCTGTCTGAAAGCTTAAAAATGAATACTAATCTCTGTAATGATGCTCGGTGCCTCACCTTAACCCTTTAAAGACGAATCGTATGTGTTTCACACAAGGACTCAGTGCGTACCGCGCTGTAAACACTCTCCACTTCGGTTATAAACACCAGTCTCTTAATGTTTTATAAGGCAAAAGTTGCTGTTTGTTCTGAGATCCGTACAAAACACATAAACGCAATGTGGGCACCACGTAGAATTTTTTAATGTTAAACCCGGTGGTGTGTAAAGTTACCGCTAGGCTTTAAAAGGTTAACACGGGAGCGTAATGTGAGGGTGCTAAAGCGGATATTTCAGCCGACAGGTAGGCAGTAGCAGGAGGAGAGAGAATATTCTCTAAGTGAGGACTCTATGACCTGTACGGTGAAGTGCCGTCTGAACAGTAACATTATGGCCGATGAGATGGGGGGGGGGGGGGGGGGGGG
>BLKM01000549.1:515362-714370 GCA_013340265.1 Coptotermes formosanus | reverse complement strand
GGTGCGCGGTCATTCAGTTTGGTTATGTTTTCTGCAGTCGTTCTGTCATTCTGTCAATGAAGAAAGACACTCTCCAGAAAATAAATCATTTTGTCACTGCATTCTAAATCGTTTTTCCTTCACATGCCTGTTCTGACACTCGCAGGAATAAATGTGAAGGCACAGTGCATTGTCATGAAGCTTCCAAAATTCGGTGGATATATTTCTTGCTTAACAAGACGTCTGTGGGAAGCACAGTTTGTAGAGATGAGTTGAGGAGTTTTATTTAATTGGGCGTCATTTGTTGCAGCTACAAATTGTGCTTGTGTAGGAGGATTAAGCTGACAGCTTAGTTTCATAATGTTTGTACGCTCGGCTTGCCGCTCAGATGGCACCTTCTCACGGTGTCTCTGAAACGAGAGACAATGTCATAACGAGATTAATTTTTCGCGTGAGTTCATACAGAATAACGCACCTTATAGGTTCGCTTGTAGGTTCAGCCGTTTAAACCACAGTGGTAAATAAAGGCACCACACGATATAACCGTTTAAAGCACAGTACGCACGATATATACGGCAAGCATTAACACTCACAGAATATGCTTTTGTGTCCACGAACTGTGTATGTGCGATTCTAACAACAAAACTGCGTTATTGTTTTCCCATACAGCATTACCTGATGGGTTATTGTGAGGGAATGTTTGTTCGCTGTCAGGTACGAACTGAATCTTTGAAAGTAAAAAATATTTAGAGTGATTTAAAGAGGGCCATGCCATGGCTCAGAGCGTTAGTCGCCAGCCTGTCACCTCGGAGGCCCGGGGTTGATGCTGTTTCGGTTCATGTGAGATTTGTGGGAAACAGAGTGGTAATGGGACAGGTGTTTCTCCGAGTACTTGGGTTTCCCCTGTCAGTATCGTTCAACCAATGCTTTGTACCCATCTTCATCTTAAAACTGCTCTTCTCAGAAAGACAAAGGCCTAAGGCTGAGAACCCTCCAAAAGCAGTGCTGTTTCGAACAGCGGGAGATCTGGATAGAGAAGTGCGTCAGATTTGTCACAAACCTCAGGCTTGGAAAGCTTGTGTGTGGCCTTAAGCAGCCTTTTGCCGCCTTGCAGCTCAACATAATGTGACTCTGCACTGGCAGGCGTGTAGACGGATCGCACCGGCAGCCCGATAAAAGCTTCGTGTTCATCCCCTTTGTACCGCTGCTCAGAATACCGTCCTTTTCAGTTGATTAAGCATCACAAAGTTTGATGAACAGCGTCGTCCTTGAGAAGTTAAAAGTCGCTCAGCCATTCCATGAATCCCTCACCTTCTATGTAACCCGAACGTTCATTAATGTTAAAACGACGCCTTTAGCTCAGAGTCTTCAGCGTCATAGCACATGGAAAGGACAGAAAAGGAAGCGGTCGTGGCCTATTTTGTGCATCGTTCCACGTTAGAAAAGGCTCAGTCGGAGCAACCGGCTTCGGGACGAAATTTGAGCCCGCGATTCGCCAGTGTAAACCCCCTGAAGATGAGTTAATGCACCGTCACCCTTTTCGAAGAAGCCTGCTATGCTTATGACAAAGATGTACTTATGCTACCAAATGGCCAGGGTGGAGGACTGCCCTTATCGGCTGTCCACACCTGCTTACACAACACGTTCACAACAACGCTCCATTTTGAGACTGTCTGTGGAGGACACATCAGTCACGCTCTGCTTGGCTTTGCCTGATGACAGTCATAAGGTGAAATTCATTTCCCAGAGTTTGGCACACACCAGATGAATCTTGTGCAAAGGTCGCAGGGTTTCAGCACGTTACGTGCACTTTTTTTGCTGCTGCACTGTCGCTAAATAAACTCGCAGCAAGATATCTTGAATAATGTATAGACTCATCTCTGAGATAACCCTACTTCATCTCCGTCTCGTGCAGAGGGTAAGAATGAGTGGAGCTATATTTCTACGCCTCCTGTATGCCTTCAAGGCGTCCGCAGGGACAATTCTACCTTTATCACATACCGTGTCGTTTTAAAAGTTTTGAAAAGAAATGGCCTGCGAAATGCTGACTAGACTGCAAGCATTACACAGATGTCGGAGAAGTGGTCGCCCTGTCACGGCGTGGCATTTACACAGGGGCGGAGTTGACGTTTGGGTGAAAAGTTTTTGCGGAAAGTTGGTATAGCGGTGCGCAACACAAAAATCTGACGCTGTTTTGAGTGCGGTGATGAGCTGTTGTGCTTTGCAGGGTATGGTATGCATGTCGGTATACTCAGGGGCTGCTAGCGTCTGAGGAGAATTATTCTTTACCTTCTTCCTGTCTTTAATTAGGCAAAGCACGGTGCCCTGAAACACGCAGTGGCGCAGTTTGTCGAGGCACTGCGCTACAAGTCGGAAGGTCGCGGGTTCGATTCCCGTTGGTGTCATTGGAATTTTTCATTGACTTAGTCCTTCCGGCCGCACTATGGCTCTGGGGTAGATTCAGCCTCTAACAGAAATGAGTTCAGGGAATATTTCCTGGGGCTTAAAGGCTGCCGGTGCCTGGGGCTGACAACCTTACTACATTCATATGCCGACTGCCTTGGAATGTGGAAGCCTCAGGGCCTGTCCATACCAGTAATGTGATTGCTTTTCTTTACCGTGCCTCAGGATGTAACGAGCCGAAGTGCCGATGCATTACTGACTGCGACACTAGGGCAGATGACGCTGTCGTCACGTCCTGACCACTTGCGGTGTAAAGCAAGCTTCCGCATTACCCTTTAAAATGGCGGGTTGATGGGCCCCAGAAACTGTATGGAGGCAATGGAAAACAGAATTTTTTGCGTTTCTCTGAAATTAAACCCCGATTACACGGTTGTGGAGCGCACAGCCTTCTCAATACAGCGCGTTCTTTTGGCCCATTCCCTGCGCCAGACGCGATATTGTTTGACATTTGATATAATTCTAACGACCCGAACCAGTTCACTCATTCTTTGTCATGTGTCGCGGCGAATGATTCGCGATTGTGTTTGTGTGTGTGTGTGTGTGCGTGTGTGTGTGTGTGCGTGCGTGCGTGTGTGTGTGCATCTGGTCCCTACAGCGCAAATCTTGTTAACTGTAACTGAGTTAATTGTAACTGAGTTTGTATGGGTTTTGTATTTTGATGATTTTCACGCGTATCCAAATGTAGGATGCGAAATATTATTATTATTGCCGTATTTATTTTGACGTATTGTTATGTTGTGATGTTGGTGGCACTGATTTGATGTGCACACACACACACACACACCTTCGAGAACAGTTCTCGCCAAGAAAAATCGAATAAACGAAATAACGCTACACAGTACCAAACGCAGTGTAACTGAACGTAGTTGCATTTGTACACATTACGGTTCTTTCATACACACACGGAATTAATTCACTGCACTCTGCAAAATATGTGGTTCTAAAACTGTGTCCTAACCAAGGCCAGCCTACTCTAGTCCGCCTGCTTCTGTAGTACTTGCTTAACCTTTTAAAGCCCAGTGGTTACTTTATGTACCTCCGGGTTTATCATTCAGCAGTTCTGCGTTCTGCCCACACAGTGTGTTTATGTGTTTTGTGTGGATCTCAGAACAAACAGCGAATATTTCCCTATACAGCATTAACTGACTGGTTTTTATAACCGAGACGGAGTGTGTTTACTGCGCGGTACGGACTGAGTCTTGAAATATACGTTCTGCCCTCACAGAGTATTTATGTGTTTTGTGTGGATCTCAGAACAAACGGCGATTATTTCCCTATACGGCATTAACTGACTGGTTTTTATAACCGAGACGGTGTGTGTTTACTGCGCAGTACGGACTCAATTTTTAAATATAAATTTAGTTTATCTTCGTCCGTACAATGTTAAACACCTTCCCTTTTACGGCTAGTCTGTTCCGTTCAAGTTTGCTGGCCACTTAACGTAAGCAGCTGTCTCTCCTGCCCTTTACCTGATTGTCCCAGGAATATGTCGCAGACTTACAAATCGTGCCGCTCCTTATTACAAATTTCTCTGCATCTCGTTGTCACATCCGCACCCCCCCCCCCCCCAACATACAAGCATTCTCCTCAGTACCCCGTCCTCAAGGCTGTGTTCCTACCTTGAGAAGAGTCACTACATTGCACACGTATGTAATGCAAAGTGATCGCTGACAGGAACAATATAAACGCTACCCGTGACAAGTCACGGGCTGTGAACATCGTTTAGCACAAACAGGCACCTCTGAGGAAGGGCGAAGCTGTCATAACGTGAGATTGAATTAGGGGGTCGCAACATTTGTATTCAGTGTAACTGGCTGACAGAATGAACTCGTTTGTTCGCGGGGTTACGCGGATCAGATCTGCCTGTTAAGCCCGGTTGTATTTCGCTGTGACGAAGCTCGAATGTAGCAAGTGGCAACAGCGCACAGGCTGCAAGAAGAATGGAACCGTGAGACCTGCTGAGAATTTTGATGGTGCCTGTGAAGTTCAGGTTCAAGGCCAAATACGGTACGCAACGTGTGTAGCTCTCTGACTGACTGAACTTTGAAACTACTGGCTGTAGAGCCCGGGTAGCTCAGTCAGTGTAGTGACTCTTCAAAATGTTGGACGATAATAGAAGTAAAGACCATTAGGAAGATTTGAACCTGAAGGAAGGCAAAGATCAACGCTGTTATTCCCCCCCGCCTTACACAGTTGTTTTGCGTTCACCGCACTGATAACCCTTACCGGTACGCAGCACGTGGTTCTCTTCTGCTTCTCACTGTGTGTGGAACATACCGCAGTGTGACTTGTCGTGTTGCTACGTAACAACGTAGTGGGGCCCGTGACCTTTACCGACGTTTCAAGACGACGTAACGGTCCCATCTTCAACGGTCAAGAAGACCAAGTCTTGGACTTCTTGAGCCTTGAAGATGTGACCGACAGGTTGTCCCGAAACGTCGGTAAGGAATTGCCACTCGAGGCTGCGTAATATCCCAGAAGAGCGCAGATCTCAATGTAGTGTGACTTTATCGCTGTTTTCTCCAGCGCTAGCTTCTTCGAGCCGCGGCACTGTTGGCTGGAACAGATCCTCGGAGGGCTGTTACACGAAGTGCTGCTGAGTGGAACAGATTGCTGTTTTATTTACTGCGTAAATTAACCTCAGGCTAGAAAGAAACGTTGTAAGGGACGGGAGTTTATTAAGTGCTTTCCTGATCACAGCAAGACAAACTATGCAACCAAAAGCTTGTCTCAAACGTATGAAGCTCAGTGATACCTACACGCACCATAGGCTTACACGCACCATAGGCTTACACGCACCATAGACTTACACGCTTAAGAAGTCTGCATTTTTCCACACACTGTGTTTATGTCTTTCACATGACTGTCACTTTGAATATCGATATTATCCTAAACAGCTCTAAGTGCCTCATCTTTGTAAAGGAGACTGTGTTTACTGCGCGGTAGGGACTGAATCTTTTTACACTGTGTAGTTAGACGAGGTTTTGAGTTCAAAATGTTTAGCAGAATGAAGAATGAACATTTCCTGGAGCATTTCAGAGAAGTAGCATTTTTTTCGTTCTTGCGGGAACATGCTCCACATTCTCCCGTTTTCCTTGTTCCTTTCTTTCTTTTGCTCTGTCTTTCTTTCTTTTCTGCTTTATACGCGTATTCCGGGCCTCACAGTATTGACGGTCCGTATTTCTACGTGGAATGTGTTCCGTACATACGTACTTAGGTTGTTTGTATGTGAAGAGGAAGGGCCATCTTTAGCCATAGACGTTTCAGTCGAAATTTATCGTTTGGTCGTCACAGTCCGCTTGCAGCTGTGCCAGAAAGCCCACAACATTTCTGCCACACGACTTTCCTTGCGGTCGCACACGACGTTGTATTCACGCGTGTGCTGTCAACATTTGCTACACTTTAGAGTGACTAATTCCTCAGGCTTCTCTGTGCCCGCGGCCTGCAGTCTTGACACCGTCCCTCTGCACGCTTCTTCAGCTGGCCTTCATTGAGACCGCCTGGTGTCCAACCGACAGCGCGAACACAGTCCGTGCCCACGCAACTGCTCTAGCTACTGACACGGAGTATCGCGTGGCCACTCCGATCACCGACGAAGATATGCGAGGCGCTACAATTTTGCACGTACTGGGTGAAGCGTGTGATTTGGGAACAGTACGGGGGAGGGGGGCTGAGTCGATTGACCTTGGGGCACGCAGGGGGTGTCGTGATACGCACAAGTTTTGTGGTAGGTCGATATGCGAAGAGCCGCGCTTCATCGCATTGAGGGAACCTGCCTTATCGACTGAGCTCTCGTTATTTGTAATTACGTAAGTCAGTGACCCAAGGTCATTCTCGGGAATTTACCTACGCAGATGTGCAAGGGATCAGACAAGATTCAGTCCAAAAAATGCACTGCGTTTTTTAGATATTCTATATTGCAACACCTTGTTAAGCAGTCTTTAATGTTTCGACCCCTCTTGGGATCATCATCAGGGATTCATATCAAAGTAACACTTTACAAAACGGAACAATAAATGTGTACGAGTACATACTAACGTTGTATAAAGAGATAATTAGTTATGGTGTAGGCGATTTGTTGTGTAATGGATCCCTGGTGTACTGTATTGTTGGAGGTTGCCCTCCCATGTGTGGGAGGATGAGGTTGTCGCTCAGAGCTGTCAGTAAGCAGTGTAACTTTAAGGAGCATAAAAATTAACGTACTGGGCTCTGCCTTCATTCCTTTGTAACATTTCAGTGTGGCAGTCAGGCCGACCTACTCCGTTGCGATACTGGCCTACTTTGTCTATTGGTCGATGAAAGCAAATGATTGCCTACAGAAAAGGCGATTGATCGAGACCGTTTTCAAATTAATAACAAAATTGCTTGCAGGTACCCTGATGCTGTGAGTGTGTAGCTTCTCTGACGGTTCACCTTCCTTGAAATACTCCTATTCTAACTTTGCTGGAAGTAATAAATATAATTTTTGCAAAAAATGTACCCTGCTGGCAAAAGGAACGCCATTAAATTTACAAAGGTAAAGGAAATGTCACATGTCCATGAACAAAGGGAACGGTACGCAACAAAACATAAAGAAGAAAGACATAAAGTAGCAGTAAAAATAAGACTCAACTTCGGATGAAACTTTTTATGGCAAACAGACAGAGAAATGAAAAAAGCAACCAATCTCCCATCTCCAGCATTATAGCAGAAATCTATCTACAACATTATGAACAAAGATCAGTTAAACATTGCACTGAGAACAAGAGAGTTCTTTCATACTATAGATACGTTGACGACATTTTAATAATCTTTGACTTAAGCCTAATAAACGTAGAACAAATATACAAGGAGTTAAATAATATAAATCAGCACTTACTATTCACATCGACCATTGAAGAAAATAATACAATTAACTATCTGGACCTCACACTGGTCAGACACAAAGACTCAATTGATATTAAAGTGTTCCGGAAACCCACCACAACTGACACCACCATTCACTATACTTCTAACCATCCTTTAGAACACAAACTGGCAGCATTCAGGTACATGCTAAACAGAGCTAATAATTTACCCCTCAAACCGGAAGATAAGCAACAAGAAGAGATGATAATCAAACATATGGCAAAGGCTAACGGATACCCTACAAAACTTATAAAGAACTTACAAAAAAAGATTACCACCCAAGACAAACACAGTATATCGGACTCTCAAACTAGACATAAATGGGCCACTTTCAAATACTATAGCCCTTTAGTTAGAAAAGTAACCAATATCTTTAAGAATACCAACCTCCGTATAGCTTTTCAGTCTACCAACACTTTCTGGCAACTATTGAAGCACAATAAGAATCCTCCAAATAGTTATTCTAATAGTGGCGTTTATAGCATAAAATGCTCATCATGTAATAGGTTCTACATAGGTCAGACAGGGCGTGAAATAAGTACGAGATACAAGGAACACATTCGATACATACGCACGAATAACCCAAAATCCGCCTTCGCTTTGCATATGCTTGACAATAACCATCAATACAGTCCTATAGAAGAATCATTGCAACTGATCGTACCGTGTAAAAAAGGAAACAGACTAAACCTTCTAGAGAATTTGTACATACAGCTTTTTCACAATCTAGACCTATTAATGACTGAACAGAATACATTTGAATACAACCCCCTATTCTCCCTGCTTCTTACCCATGCATCCCATAATACCTATATACAGCGCCTTCTGACGTAACTACTCTGTGGTAGCAGACTCCCGTACCTACTCAGTGACACACGTAACACGGTTGGCCTAGTACACAACGAAGCTCAACGCTGAAGCCAGTCTTTCGGTACCCACACACCATATGGCTGTTTCCAGATCGACGACTGCACAAATAAACCGACTGTTCAACCTCCTGCACAAGATTAGTTAACTCGTGATGGTGCCTTATTATTCTCATTGTATACCATACTTTTAACATTTTATAGTTTTGTGACAATGTGCTGTGTTACATTTTAATAATCTTGTAGACATTCTTATTATTTAATGGGGTGCCACTGCACTCACAGTTAATAATGTGCTATTCACATCGGACCATATAGTTATGTGTTGTAATCCAAGAACTGTCATCAAATTAATATTGGAAAACAGTGTGTTATGTGTGTAAATGCTATATTTTAACAATTTCACATGTGTGGAAAACATCGCCTGAGGAAAATAATGTCTTAATTATATACGACCCCCTGAGGATGGCGTCTTGCTACGCCGAAACATGTCGGGGAAAAGCAGAGTAAGAAGTTGAATAAGTAAGTACAGTGCATTTGTTGGTTGCTTTTTTCATCTGATATAAAATGCACGGTGAGTTAAAAGTGAAAAAGACAGAGAAATGTGTCACTTCTTCTTTACCTTACGTTTCCATAGCGACATAAGTGCTATAAATCATAGCCCTTATCAATTAAAGATCTGAAACAGCTGTATTTGGTGTAAATGTAATGCAGGTACTTTAAGGGGTTTGAACGAACCATGAAATTTGAAGTAATAAATGCATAGCGTAAAAAGAGTAAGTCCTTGTGATATGACGTTCCTGGAATCTTAATTCCTGCACGTTAAATTTTGATGCGGTCCTGCAAACAGCGCGAAGCAGCACAAACGGGCATGCGCGAGGACGGAATGATACAGTGCTTTTTAACTTCCCTAAGACGTACGGTAAAATGTCCGAATCATTTTTCGCTCGGCAGATATTTAGCGAATTGCTTTTGAAATACGAGCTTTAATTTGCTGTAAAATTTTCAGTCATTTTTCCTCATCTGAGCCGAAATTGCAAATTGTCAACAAATTTTTGTAACACTTCCCTTTACCGAATTTCATAAAATTCCATTTATCAAGTCTACAGTTTCTAGAAGCGGATGGACAAATGTGGCGAAGCTAATAAGCGAGTTTGTGTAATTTAAATTAGGAATGCTCTAACAAAGGGGCTTATAGGCGTAAAATGTTTAAGAAAAATAACAAAATTTGTGGTTAGGGTGCTTGACACTTGTGTACTGACTGTAAAGCCAAAAATAAACGCAGACACAAAAAGAAGGCCTAGCGGGAGTTCAAGATGAAGACGGAGCGTGGATGTGACAGGAGAAGGAATGCACCCGGCTCCGTTTAACACCTGCAGACACGCACACACAGGAGAAGGAATGCACCCGGCTCCGTGTAACACCTGCAGACACGCACACACAGGAGAAGGAATGCAGCCGGCTCCGTGTAACACCTGCAGACACGCACACACAGGAGAACTGCACAGTTTCCACTAGAACCTTCAGTACAATTAGGCGGGGGTTTGTTTTAGCTGCTCGACGTAATTCTGTATATTACGAACGTAAAGCGATAATGTACCGCCAGAGGGGAGCAGTTATGCTTTCACGTAGCTCGCTGTACGTAGAGGGCATTATTGCGGTCATTAGGAATTCTTTATTAGTGCAGTAAGGTTCCGATACTGAGAAGCTATCAGCTATCAGACACTCCACTGCGGTTTAAACATTTCACTGAAACTTGATAAGTGTAAAGTGTTGAGGTTTTACGGTGGCTGTGCAGACAGCCGTGCAACTGGAGGCCTGCAGGCAACGGCGTATCCACGAGGTACTTCTTTGCAACAAAAACATTGTTGCATAATGGACTCAGCGAGTGATTAAGTGTAAAGTCTGTATCAGGTGCGATGTTGCCGAAAGGTGTCGCAGTCGGCGTAGTTACTGAGTTACCGGTTGGATGTCGGAGGTTGGGGTTGCACTGGCGGCGACAAGTGGCTTCACAGTGCCCACCGCACACCCTCCAGACCGCCTCTGGGACCCACACAGCCTCCAGACCGTCTCTGGGACCCACACAGCCTCCAGACCGTCTCTGGGACCCACACAGCCCCCTGTGCAATGGGAGCGGTAAAGTGGCAGGGGCGTGAAGATAATGGATCACTTCCATCCAGCTCAGAAGGTCAAGAAGTAGTGGAGCCGTAGCTCCAGAAGAAGACCAAGGGTCACAGTTGGCTGTAATGACAACCTAATGCGGTTCATCCAGTTGCATTCTTACCCGGCAAACACAACACTGTGTTATGTTCCGGCCCATATAAAGCTATCTTCAGGCTGTTCAACATTGTGTAAAGAGAAAATGCACGTGTATGTATGTACGTAATATAATATGATATGATATAATATAATATAATATAACGAGATGTGATAAAATATAATACGGTGTAACACAGTTGCACAGTGATTGGCCTCACGAACCCACATCCTGGCCCTGGGAGTGCAGTGTTCCGTACCCGTTGCACAGAAGGCTCAGTGTGTCTCAGACCTGTTCTGCACTATTTTAAGGAGAAAAGGCTCTTGTTTCTGAGTAAAACCGCGGCTTTTTATTCATCTAGCCTTGTCACTTGTCTAGACTACCTCGTCACCAGTCTTTCAACTCCGTGGGACGGGTTAATTCCCAGGTCGGTCAATGTGGGATTTATGGTGGACAAAGTGTCACTAGGACAGTCTTCGTTCTGAGTACTTCAGATGTCCCGTGTCAGTAACACTTCACCCCTGCTCAGTACAAATACAGTCTTCTACCATCGACGCTATACACCTTACAGTTAATAGCGTCGATGCGCGTGATTTCAGGCTTCCGCCGCGATGCTGATGACATCTGCGCTGTTCCGGGGTGTAACGCAGCGTCGAGTGGCAATCTTTACCGGCGTTTGGAGGCAAAGTATCCCTCTCACCTTCAGGGGTCAAGAATTCTTCAAGAGGGACCGATACGTTGTCCCGAAACGTCGGTAAAGGATAGCCACTCGGCGCTGAGTTATACCCCAGAAGAGCGCAGATGTCAATAGCCCCGGTAAATTACACGTTCTGTCTCTCTGTTTATCTTAGTCACTGTGTTGACTGAGCTATTCAGCCTCCAATAACACAGAAGAAAGAAAATGAAACTGAAAGCACCTCGGTCCCTTATTAAGGCAGAGTGAGTGATTTTCTCTGTGACGAAGCCAATTCGGTCTCCATTCTTTAAACAACACTGCTGTAAAGGAGGAACATGGCGGCCAGCAGGATGCGCTGGCGGTTGTGATGTTCATTTGCTTATTTAATCCCGCCCGACTGAATGTCTCTTGTGCGGGAGACGTTATTCACTTGTCACCTGTTGCAGCGAATCTCTGCTTCCTGTCCACAGAGGGAGTTGCAGTAGTTTGATTCAGTTTTATCAGCTTGTTGGGGATCGGCGAATGTACAGAATAGGTAACAGTGTTTGTAAACTGTGTTGTGATTGGTAATTTAAAGAAGTCTGTGTCCAAACAACAATAAAGTAGCTTTATCTCTGTTTCTAACCCATCATATTCGCCCGCCGGCGTCTTTGGCTCGCCTGTGTTCGTTACGCTGGGATATGCTGAGATCCCTTGCACTAATGCTTTAGCAGTATTGTACTGCTGACGTGCTAGTGTTGTACTGCTAACGTGCTAGTGTTGTACTGCTAACGTGCTAGTGTTGTACTGCTAACATGCTAGTGTTGTACTGCTAACTGCTAGTGTTGTACTGCTGATGCACAGCAACTGTACTGCTCAGTTTGTTACTGAAAACACTAAGTGCTGAGGTGTTACGGAGATTAAACAATTAGCATGGCACTTCCGTAGATTGATAGTGATAGGGGAAACCCGAAGCAGTAGGCACGAAACCTGTCTCAATACTTTTTCCGCCATAAATCCCACACAGACTGGTCTCGAATTGGACCAGGACGTCGGCAGTGAACGGCCGGCGACTAACCGCCTGAGCCGTAACAGGACTGTTTGCGTTCGCCTGTGTCCAGCTCTGTAGGCGTCTGACACAATCTCTGCTTTAAACGTTTGCTGTTGTTGGCACACTCACAAATAGGGATCAGCAAAATCTGGCCGTGTTGGTTTGCCACGTCTGTCTGTCTGTCTGGCTGGCTGGCTGCAAGAAGGAAGCTGTCGGACCGGTTTTGGTGAAAACTGGTAGTAAGGGTTTCGACGCTGAGTGAAATTTGTAGATACTTCTCCAAGTTTGGTTTCGTATCATACAAAAAAGCCGATCCTAGTGGCCGGGCGGCATAAGGCATGAGTCTGCGGCCGATCGTTTGCTGGGATTGCGGGTTCGAATCCCGCCGGGGACATGGATGTCTGTCTGTTGTGGGTGTTGTGTGCTGTCAGGCAGAGGTCTTTGCGACGGGCTGATCTCTCGCCCAGAAGAGTCCTACCGAGTGTGGTGTGTCTGATTGTGATGGTGAAGCCCCGATAATGAGGAGGCCCTGGCCCACTGGGGCCTGTTGCGCCATGAAAAAAAAAATCAGGTGACAAAAGCGCATTTGCTGTTACTTGTAAGAACAATGTGCTTGCCACTCGAACAATTCATCCCTGAAGATCAAGGAACTATGATGCTTTGAAACGTCGCGTCGTGTCCCAGAGCCGTCTACTGTCGAATACAAATCGCTAGGTATTTACTGACGTGAAAATTGATAGGAATAGAACCTGTGGCGAAAAGAAAGCCAGAAGACCTGGTCCAAAGGAATGTGGGCTTAAACTTCGATATTCTTGTGGTAAGTTGTGAAAGCAAGAACCAAGCTGGTCACGCAGCTGCGTGTTTCGTCAGCTGTTGCACTGTGTGACCGCCGGGCGCGGACGCTGAGATCAGATACAAAATGTTTAAATAGATTTTTTTAGAAAACCTCCCGTCTTGCGGAACTCCGGTTATGAATATTGGTCTGTACTGACCGTCGCCAGCTAAAACTTGAGTCTTAACGTTCTTTAGACAAGCGCCTCTTGTATTCCCTACAAGCTCTGTGTTAACTTATTTCGAATTGGTCACCGTGTGTATGGAAAAAGGGGAACGCGTCAGTTTGAGTGAGACCGGGACAACATGGCTGACGGGTCTTGCCTTTTGTGACGTAGTGTGGAAAAATATGATAAAGACGGACAGGCTACAGATGATAATATAATACGGTGCATGCACATTGCATGCCGGATGCGTAAGGCTGCAGAGACACAATCAAAATATATAGTACTTATTGCTTTTCCACGGCAACAGTGGTTACGTGAACGCGCCTCAATGTTACGTTATACGTAAGTCGCCTCTTTTGTGGTAAAATTGTCGGACCTCCTTATAGCTGACTTGTTCCAGGCGGATGAAACAACTGAGGCAACAGGCGAGATAGACGCAAAGAAATTGAAAGCGCGGAACAAAGGAAGACAGGTGTAGTTCGAAGAATAATGTTTGTTTTAGTGTCTCGGAAGACGGGAAGTGAAGAACGTCAACACAAAGCTGAGTGATAGCACAGAGGGCGCTATAATCTGCTTTGCGCACCGCAAGGGGCTCGCTGTCCCCAGTGGGACGGCACCCACTCTTATTTATTCATCGCAGTTACTAGCAGGCGTTTTTTTCAGTACTGTTTAATTTTTTGTTGCACCTGAGTTTACTTTTCCTTGAATATTTATTTCCCCACAAAAATATAATTGAAAACAAACACTTCCCACTGATTCCATGTCATTGAAAGGAAGCAGATAGGGGGGGGGGGGGGGGGGACGGAGCCTCGGGACAAGTGAGCGCCGTAAGCTAGCTTCTGACACTCACCGTTGTTCAGCTGCTTCATCCGACGGCACTGATTCCACTGGTCACAGCATTGCAACACCTGGAGATGGGTGTATTCAGCGAGATGGCGTTTGCGTGACGTACTCCGTGGTGAAACCTTCACTTCCGCATTTTACGGTGTTCTTCATATATCCGTGATAAAAATTTTCATTTCCAAATATTACGTTGGATGTTCTGTTGTTGTTTGTTGGTTTGTTTGTTTGTTAGAGGATTGACTTTAGATTTTCACCAGCAAAATTTGAATAATAGTAATAATAATAATAATAATAATAATAATAATAATAATAATAGGCGCACACAGACACGGAAGGTAAAGCAAATAGGCCAGATATAATAATTAAAGTCAAAAAAAGAAAACATGCATACTGATAGATGTGGCAATATCGGCGGACAGAAATGCCACGCAAAAGGAAGCAGAAAAGAGACTAAATGCAAGAGTTTATGTAAAGAGAGATACAACGAATGTGGGACATGAACTGTGTGATTTTACCCGCGGTAATTGGAGACACGGGAATGGTAACGAGAGATTTAAAGAAATATTTTTAAGCTATACCGGGGAAACATTCAGTACAGAAAACAGCTGTACTTGGAACATCACACATAATACGGACCGTACTGCATCTGAAACTAGAAGCCTGGGCGGTGGGCATCGCCGCTGGGTCACGAGGAGTACCGGGGAGAAGTGGCCTGTGGCAAGAGACACTAATAATAATAATAATAATAATAATAATAATACTTGATCAGCGTACCGGGAAAGCACGATATCAAAAAACTGCAGAAAACAGCTGTATTGGGCACAGCACACACACTGCGGGAAGTGCTAATGTAGAAGCACAAAAGAGTTTAACCCTGTAAAGACGAAGCGTATCTGTTTTATATAAGGACTCAGTGCGTACCGCGCTGTAAACACTGTCCACTTCGGTTATAAAAACCAGTCTCTTAATGTTTTATAAGGCAAAAGTTGCTGTTTGTTCTGAGATCCGTACAAAACACATAAACTCAATGTGGGCACCACGTAGCATTTTTTAATGTTAAACCTGGCGGTACGTAAAGTTACCGCTAGGCTTTAAAAGGTTAATATTGCAGACAGCGCTATATGCACCGTTAACAGTACGCGCGGAATAGCTGCGACGTTGTGTACCCTAGAAACGGTTTGTTTCAGGTGTATAAGTGTGAATACCCTGCGTAAAGGGGATGATATGATGATGATGATGATGATACTAATTTGGAAGGGGACAGCTCGGTCAGATTAGCGACGAGGTTAGGGGAAGGACGATGGTGCAAACGTACTTGGTGTCTCGCAAGCACACCAGTGCAGTTCGTCTGCTGTCCAAAAATGGAGCCCAGCTGTGGGGCCTTAACAGCCGTCTGTCCAGTGGGTACTGGGGAACATGAACACAGCCCACAAACTCAGATTCTTGAAGCCGACCTCTCGCCACTAGCTAGAACCAATGTAGGAATGTGTGGATCTGTACCGCCACTCTCCCGTACCCCTCCATGACAGGAGGACCTAATAAGCATAGGGGAATCTCACATATTTATCTTTCGACTAACTACATGGAGAAAAATCCTTCTATACAGCCAGCACATCATCAGCTGTCAGTCATTTCCCCGTTTTACCTTCTGACAACCGACTGTCGTGAGTCCGTATCCTGAGCCCTGTGGATCCTACATCGTTTTATCCCTATCCAGATGTTTGAGAAATTTGTTCCCTCGTAGGTGTTTCCCGGCTAAAATTTTGTTTGGCTTTCTCGTTTCTCCGACAGGAAATGTGAATAGAGCTTCGGCCGTTCTGCCTGTCTCGTGTTCCTTAATTTGCAGCCTCTAATAATATTTGGTGACAATATGGATCAGGAAGCTCCACATTAAGTAATTTTCTCCGTTACCTTCTTACGTGCCCCCTGTTAGGTCGAAATGTTTTCTGAGCTCCACGCACCTCAGTCCAAGCTATTCCAGTGGGGTGAGACACGTGCTGACCTCGGTAGCAGTTACAGCGTAAAATATCCTGTTCACTCAGTTCCTATATAAGTTGCATTTAACATTTTAAATCCTAGCGGTAACTTTACGTATCACCAGGTTTAACATTAAAAAATTCTACGTGGTGCCCACATTGCGTTTATGTGTTTTGTACGGATCTCAGAACAAACAGCAACTTTTGCCTTATAAAACATTAAGAGACTGGTTTTTATAACCGAAGTGTAGAGTGTTTACAGCGCGGTACGCACGGAGTCCTTATATAAAACAGATACGCTTCGTCTTTAAAGGGTTAAAGTTCGACTGGTGATTGTGCGTACACAACACCAACACGCAGGCGATAACAGGACTGCTGTCACGTGGTGTGTTTGGGGTGGGGTAAGGGGAGTTGCCTGATATGTGGGGGAATTACATTTGACACGCCTGGTAAGACGGGACTGTACAGCGTGTTAAGGAACACTCATTTTGCGTGTTTATTACCTGTCACTTTAAATTCCTCACACAAACTAAAAAATAATTAAGAAATCTCACTACCAGTTCCACACGCCAACAAATTGACGGTACGCGTTTTAAGAATAGCTGCTCTAAGTAAATATAATGCTTTTTAGTGAGTGCTTAATTATGCGAGTTCCATTTGTAGCGTTAAGTGCCTTGCCTCTCTGCTAACGTGTGCTCTTTGAACGAGAAAAATACGGTACGGCCAAATGGCGTGAGCTTTTCATGGTAGGAAGTACACCGTAACAAATGGAAGGCTACTGTACTGGGGCAAAAACACGACACGGAGCAGCAAAATACGGATGTCACTTTTTTGGGGTTTCTAGTATTAACATGAAAATGTTTTGCTCTGTTGGTGTCGTTTGTATGTAGATCGTGAGGTAGCAGTTTTTGTTACGTGTTGGGTCACACGATGGATGTTACGTGATAGCGTCACGTGAAATGTGAGTGTATGCGGAGAGTTGTAACGGGTCGCTATAGCGTGTCCCGCGGTGCAGGTGGAGTTGTCAGCCGGAGAATCTGGAAGAAGACATTTCCTTGCGAAACACGTCTATCGGAAAACAAACAGTAAGACGAGAAGAAAATTGACGGTAATAATCATAAGACGCAGTGGAGGAGAAGGCAGAATGTAAAGACAATAATATTATTATTAGTAACGTAGGGAATAATAGGAGGAAAAAGGAAAAGAAAGGAAGGAGAACTGGAGAAGGAATAAGACGAAGAAAGGGAACAAAAGAAAAAGAGACGGTCAGACACCTGTGAAATGTAACAGGAATACAGTGACGCGCTGGCTGAAGCCGCGTTCGTCAATACCGTAGTTGGACGCAGCTCACTGGCAGCTGACCTCCAGCCTGCTTCTGAGACCTCGTGCTGCCTGTCGTGCAGTCGTGCTGTCTGGTGCCCTCAGATTGTCGTCACCGAATTGTGACGTTACGTGCTCCGGTACGTAACTATCAGATTGCAGGCTAGCCAGACAAAGAGGCAGTTTGAAGTCTGCGCCCTTCGGGGTATTATGCGGCGTCGAGTGGTAATACTTTACCGACGTTTCGGGACAACGTATCGGTCGCATGTTCAAGGGTCAAGAAGTCCAAGTCTTCTTGACCCTTTAATATGGGACCGATATGTTCTCCCGAAACATCGGTAAAGTATTACCACACGACGCCGCGTAATACCCCAGAAGAGCATAGATACCATCAACATCGCGGCGGACGCCGAAAATCACAAATAGGCAGTTTGTCTTCTGGAAGTTAACACGACAGACTGTAGGGTGTCCTGAATACGCAGACTGCGATATAAGCTGTCGGGTGTTGCTGTTTGTGATCCGTTCCTCAGTCTGCATTCAGCGGTGTGTCGGCACTTCTCCGTCAAGCTGAAGCCGCTGAAGTCGTCTTAAATCCCAGTGGCCGCGCGGTCTAAGGCGTGGGTATGCGGCCTCTCGTTTACTGGGATTACGGGTTCGAATCCCGCTGGAGTCACGGTTGTCTGTCTCTTGTGAGTGTTTTGTGTTGTCAAGTATAGGTCTCTGCGTCGGGCTAATCACTCGTCCAGGGGAGTCCTACCGAGTGTGGTGTGTCTGAGTGTGATCGTGAAACCTCGTTAAAGGGGAGGCCCTGGCCCACTGGGGGCTGTTGCTCCACTGGGGGGGAGGAAGTACTCTTAAGAAAACTAGGGACCAGTCGCGGGCTTTTGTGGACGTGGTTCCCGTGAAATGCGGGACGTTCTTGACTGTGTCGTCTGCACTTCGCGTCTCATAAGGGACTGTCGTGCCTGCAGTTGGTTTGTTAGTTACTGCGGCTGAATTCGTAACGAGCAGAGCGGCATTTCAAACGGTTGCCTTAACCCTTCAAATTCAGCACTGCCTCCTTTCAACGTCGGGACTTCTGAAGTCTGTGTTGAAGAAATCAGAATTTGCTTGCTCCTACCTGTCGTGCCTTCAGAAAAGTGCATTCTATTGTGGCATCAGAATTTTCAACACTTTACCGTACAGTGTCACAAATCTTAAGAATTAAAAGGCACAATTTAAAGCAGCATTAAGAAGACACTTAAATGCACACTCCTTTTACTCTGTAGATGAATTTCTTATGTGTACTGATAGACTGTAATAATGACCTCTAACTGCACATAAAATGTTTAAAGTATTTTGCAATGTACATTTTTGTATGTTTTTGTATGTTTATGACTTATTCCACATCCTGTTGTCTTGTGACAAAATTATGGATCCATGGAATGTGTGTGTGTGTGCGCGTGTGCGCGTGTGTATGTATGTATGTATGTACGTACGTACTTACATGTATGTATGTATGTATGTATGTATATATGTGTGTACGAACACTGCGAGAATGTCACATTTCACGTTCAACAC
Organism: Coptotermes formosanus; assembly: GCA_013340265.1. Lineage (NCBI taxonomy): Eukaryota > Metazoa > Arthropoda > Insecta > Blattodea > Rhinotermitidae > Coptotermes > Coptotermes formosanus. The sequence goes on along the minus strand of BLKM01000549.1, from coordinate 695,515 downwards.
AGCAGTACACATTTCACGTTTAACACAGCAGTACACATTTCACGTTTAACACAGCAATACACATTTCACGTTTAACACAGCAGTACACATTTCACGTTTAACACAGCAGTACATATTTCACGTTTAAAACAGCAGTACACATTTCACGTTTAACACAGCAGTACACATTTCACGTTTAACACAGCAGTACACATTTCACGTTTAACACAGCAGTACACATTTCACGTTTAACACAGCAGTACACATTTCACGTTTAACACAGCAGTACACATTTCACGTTTAACACAGCAGTACACATTTCACGTTTAACACAGCAATACACATTTCTCGTTTAACACAGCAGTACACATTTCACGTTTAACACAGCAGTACATATTTCACGTTTAAAACAGCAGTACATTTATGTCAATGTGTTTGACCCACGAATCATCAACTCGCGTGCTAATTTCAATAACAAAAAAAGGTACGGGCGACCCAATTCCGTGTTGCATTACGCTGCTTTTAGCGTTTCAGTTTTTCATGTGCTTAGCTCCTAAGCCGATTTTATAACACTGCACGAGCCACAAACAACTGTCATCAGAGCTTTGTATAAAATGTTAAAACACACTTACTTAATCCGCGCTTAATACAGCGTGTTCTGAAAATAAACACCTTGCTTCATTAAGTTGCAAAGTGCTTCCCAGGCTTATTGATGCGCGAATGTTGCCAAGATGCTACACATCTCTCGGTTTATTCTTGTGTCCATGTACCCCTCCCCCCCACTAGTGACAGTATTTTAAGCCCCTTCCGTGGCTGCAGCCGATCAGCAAGCGAAGTGCTATCCTGAGGGAATTACGTCAGGTGCCGGGATTTGTGCCAACTCTTCGTCTCGATCGATAATAATTGCATGTGCACAATCCACATTTATACCTGCAAACCTGAATATTGAAGAGGTTAGCTCAGCGTCTGGTAAATTATTGTACGGAAATGGACAATTTAAAACAGGTTAGCTTAGCCCTAACACCTGGGTCTGATATGAAACCCATACATACAATGTATAAGAAAGTAAGTGGTTTTAATTTTACGGTCTTACGACGAAAATTGAAGCGGGCTATATATAAAGATCCATTTCGTACCGCGCAGTAAACGCACTGCGTCTCCGTTACAGTGTCTTGCTACCCTTCCTCCATACAAATGTACTGTGTCATCAGAACTGTGTGTAAGTGCTACACCTTGCTGAACATCAAGTAGCCACTGGGCTTTGAGGGCTTAAGCAAGCTGGCTAGTTTAAATGTGTTCCATGTCCGTGCACTATAGTATACAAAAACACTAACCACCAACAAATGCACAACAGTTGTAACACACTCCTACATGTTTCGACCCTGCTGGATCATCTTCAGGGAGAACTTTTTGTTATCGTTACACTAAGGTTGCACTTTATAGTTGAGTGAGAATGTGCTGTTGACTGTGTACTGCGTTGTTTTTGGAGGCGTGAACTCTCTGTGGTCCGGGCCTGCAGGCCGGAACCGCAGAGAGTGCACGCCTCCAGTACAGAGTAAACAGTCAACAGCACATTCTCACTCAACTATAAAGGGCAACCTTAGTGTAACGATAACAAAAAGTTCTCCCTGAAGATGATCCAGCAGGGTCGAAACATGTAGGAGTGTTACAATTGATGATAAAACTCTGTTTGTGCATTTGTTGGTGGTTAGTGTTTTTGTAAGCTGGCTAGCGTATCTGCCGCTGTGCTTTAAAGGGATAACCACACTTACCTTCCGCGCTGGTCTAAATGTTCCGATGTAATGTGCCCTTGGATATGACATGTGAATAGGAACAGTCAGAGTGGGTTACCAAAGATTTGTCATAGTCACAGCAAACTGATACGCACACACTGCACACTGCGGGCTCAGTCTTGCTATATCAGCAGTCAGCGTGGTTAATATTCGGGCTGACAGGACATGCCATTAGTGCTTGGCTGCAGGCGGCCTCACATAGGGCAACAGTGACAGTGGGCCAATTGAATGTACATCTGTTTGAGATATGGAGACGAGTGTTAAGGTTACTGTAATCGGAATGTGACGCCGTGTAGTTTGGTGCTAACATAAATAACCATTATTTTCCCAAACAGTATTAACTGGTTTATATTTATGTTAGAAGCGCACTGTGTTCTCTGTGAGGCACGAACTGTTTACGAGTAGCGTACAGTGCAGATTCATGAGGTCTTCACAGTGTCAGCTGAGCACGCACGGCGGTCCATCTGTCTCCGCACATCCGCCCTGTATGACGCATAAGCAGTGCTCCAGTCCACATCCATTTCATTTTTGAACAACGTGTTTCCTCCTTTTGTTACCTTCCAGTGTGCCCACTGCTGGAGCGCAGCGCTGCTGTACTTCCGCTTCCTGTTATTTACCAACAGAGTTCGTTGTTTTCCTCGCCAGGACCTTCTACACAAATTGTACCTACCGTGTATTGTATAGACACGTGGGGTTTACCTGCTGGCCTCGCAGAAACAAACTTGATGTGCATTGTTTGAAAGGTGGATTTTAGCTAAATTACGTGCAGCAATTAGCTCACAGAAAACGTACTGCGCCTGAATTACAAATATAAACAGGTTTCTGCTATTAAGGATAGTAAACACTTTATTTTGAGGATGATACGAAACACACGGATGTATGGAGTGGGAAAAGTCCAGAGTGCTTTAACCCTTTAAAGACGAAGCGTGGCTGTTTTATATAAGGACTCAGTGCGTACCGCGCTGTAAACACTCTCCACTTCGGTTATAAAAACCAATCTCTTAATGTTTTATAAGGCAAAAGTTGCCGTTTGTTCTGAGATCCGTACAAAACACATAAACGCAATGTGGGCACCACGTGGAATTTTTTAATGTTAAACCTGGTGATACGTAAAGTTACCGCTAGGCTTTAAAAGTTTAATGTTGAAGCAAATGGCACATATGCTTACCACTGTGCTGTAAGGAATTGAAGTAAAGAATTGCTTAAATAGAAGACTTTGGAAGCTGGCGTCTAAAGGAATTGAAAGAGTTACGATAACAGGGCCATAATAATATGTAAATAATAATAATAATAATAATAACAACAACACTGTGCAACAAATTTGGGAGTGGGATCCTGTTAAGGAAACGAAAACGTTTCCACTCAGCAGAATTTTCAATGCAGGTATCAAACTAGCGTTCAAATTACGGCATTGGCTCTGGTTTAACATTTTTGTGTTATTGCTGTGCGGAAGCAGGATATAGCAGTGTACTGGACGTGAACTAACGAGGCGCCTTTTAGCTTGTCGCTTGGACTGAATGTCAGGAGCAAATCTCTTCACCGTCCAGCGGTAACCGTCTGACACGGCAGCACTCCATTTGCCCTTGCATCTGTCGTCCATCGCTGAGACGTCCGGCTGAAAACGCGCACCGTGTTCGTCACTTACGGCTTCCCAGTTGACCGGAGATGAATCCAAGTGTGACTGAAGGCAATGCATGTTGACTGACGCGCTGCAGCCGAGATTCCCGTGAGAAGTTTAAGTTCCTCTGCAAACTTCATCAGTTTGGCGGATTTATGTTTCCTAGAAAACCAGTCGCAACATGTCGAAAGGCACTGCAGTCTGCCTTCTCGTCATCACTGAGAACGAGATCAAACTGAGGGTCTGTGAAGAGCTGAGATATCTGGGAAACACTGAATGCACCCGTTTGCATCTTCTGCGTACGAAGCTTCGGAAATTTCTCACACAAGAATGAGAACGCTGGGCCAATTCTGTCTAGTGCCTTCATTAAATTTTTCATGAGGCCCAATTTCATGCGTAGAACCGGAAGCACCACTTTCCATGGATCTACAACAGGCTGACAAACCACGTTCTTTGTTCCGCGCGTGTGTGATTTACGTAGAAGCCAGATCTTCTTGCTGTAATGAACACTTTTGGCACGACTATCCCAGTCGCATAGGAAACAACATAATTTTTTGTAACCCTTTTGCGGTCCCATCAAAATGGCAGCTGCCTTCAAGTCACCATAAATGTGGCATCGACATATCTTGTAGTTACGCAGCTGAGAGTTTCCTTCATGTTTTCATACGTTTCCTGTTTGCTGATGGCAGAGGCAGCAGCGGTTGGAGGCAGTACTTTGGCCTTGGGCAGCGGCACTGCTTTTGGGCTGCGCGTGGAAAAGAAACTTGGGACTCCATAAAGCACCAGGAATTTCCTGATGACCTGCGGGGCTACAGACCTGTAAAGGGGTAATCGTGTGCTATAAATTGGCCACTAACATTTGCTCTGGCATGACATTTCTTATTTCTATGCAGAATTGTCTTGGAATTGGCAGTTCGGTTTCTGCGGATGTCCTTCTGGCATTGTGCTTTACATGCGCTGAGATCAACAGGCCATTGTAACAGTATATTTAGACGGTAGATGTCTCTGCACAATCCTACTTCCACAAACATTCTGCTGAACAACGCCGTAAAACTGCTTGCGAAATTGTTATGCCTTTGGAACACCTTGTGTGCGTTTCGCTGTTTCCCTGAATGTTTTCCCATGTAGAGGATCTCGCTATAAACATGTTGCTGGATGGGAAAAGCATGCCTGAAAGTTTTATAAATACGTTCCTCCCGTCCCGTTGTGAAGGGGCTTTACACTGTGCACCGCGGGTAACTGTTTCCTGAATGCGAGGGGGAAGAGGAAGATGTTTTTCTTCTGTCTGCTAAAATTACGCAACCCCATGGTAATGGTATAAATATTGAAACCATATATGAAAGAACAAAACTAAACAAGTAAGAAAATAATCGCATCAAGATCCTCGTCCATTCATTCTTTTTATCTTGAGAACGTAATGCTGGCGGTAGAAATGTGTTGGAGCCAAACGTGGGTTGTGGTGTCCTTCAAAACTTCTGTTCAGGAATTTTTCACAGCGATAAAAATTTCGCGAATTATGCTACATTAGAGATGGAGGCAGAAACTTGTGAAGGTGCAGCAGAACAGAGCCACCTTACGCACAGTGTTATTGTTTACAATAATGGACAATAACACTGTGCATAAGTTGGCTCTGTTTTGCTGCACCGATCGCACGCACGGACACGAATAGCGTCCAGCTTGTGAAGGTGCCTGTGTGCACCGTCTCTTATCATTGCTTTACTTTAACCGAAATTGGAACGTGCCTACAGATTGTGTTAGAATGACATAACCTTCGTGCGGGTCCGTCAAGGGCCACTCAGGTTGCTCCACGTGACACGTGTACAGACGAAGTATTTTGTGCCATTTTGTTACGGGGCTTTCATTGAGAGTCTGTACTGCAGGTAAATATAGTGTCAGGATGTTTCAAACAGAATTACACGGTAATGTTTTCCTATGCATATGAGAGTGGAGATAGGGCTCCACTCATTCTTAACCTCAGCGTTAGATGCAAATGAGTGAAGAGACTCACGCCTTAGCCGCTTTAAGCCTGGCGAATGAACCTAGGTGCCCATTGAATATGGGGCTCGTTGGGCCACAGGAACGACATGGGCATACGGGAAAAGAAACATTGGGAAATTCGAGCCCGCATTGTCCAGACTAGTGACTAGGCCAGCCGAGCTGCCCCAGTTCTTTCGAGTGGAAACTGTGAACTGTAATCCTTTGCTAATTAGAGGACTGCTGGGGTTGTGTCTGTTATTCTTATCCACAGAAGATTTTTTGCTGGTCTCTACGAACGGACGTTGCATTTCTCATATAAATTTGTATCTAAGCCCCAGACACAAAGTTTAACTTAAACAGTGTTTTTTATTAGCGGGCAGGCCAGTCTTTCCACAAAGCGTTTATTTAGGCTTTTCGTGTAAATAATCCAAGGAAGGCACACACATTTATCTGGTACCAGGCCGCCTGAATCTTGTAGTCTTCTACATAAAGCTGATCTATGCTGGAATCCGTGGCACTTGTCATATTTCAACATGGATTTATGCTTGGTCTATGGTAAAATACCTACGTGAAAGGTTAAAAGAGCCTGGCTGTATTATCTGCTGCCACAGTGTCTGTTATCCTCTGCCACAGTGTCTTATTATCTGCTGCCACAGTGTCTGTTATCCTCTGCCACAGTGTCTATCTGCTGCCACAGTGACTGTTATCCTCTGCCACCGTGTCTCTCTGCTGCCACAGTGTCTGTTATCCTCTGCCACAATGTCTGTCTGCTGCCACAGTGTCTTATTATCTGCAGCCACAGCGACTTATCTGTTGCCACAGTGACTGTATTATCTGTGGCCACTGTGACTGTATTATCTGCTGCCACAGTGACTATATCTGCTGCCACAGTGACTATATCTGCTGCCACAGTGACTATATCTGCTGCCACAGTGTTTGTTGTCCTCTGTCACAGTGTCTATCTGCTGCCACAGTGTCTGTCATCCTCTGCCACAGTGTCTATCTGCTGCCACAGTGTCTTATTATCTGCAGCCACAGTGACTTATCTGTTGCCACAGTGACTGTATTATCTGTGGCCACTGTGACTGTATTATCTGCTGCCACAGTGACTATATCTGCTGCCACAGTGTCTTATTATCTGCTGCCGCAGTGACTATCTGTTGCCACAGTGAATGCATTATCTGCTGCCACAGTGAATTATTATCTGATACCACAGTGTCTTATTATCTGCTGCCACAGTGACTGTATTATCTGCTGCCACAGTGACTTATCTGCTGCCACAGTGACTTATCTGTTGCCACAGTGGCTGTATTATCTGCTGCCACAGTGTCTGTATTATCTGCAACCACAGAGACTGTATTATCTGCTGACATGCTCTGTGTGTGTGTGTGTGTGTGTGTGTGTGTGTGTGTGTGTGTGTGTGTGCTCTTGCCATAGTGACTGGTGCAGCGGTTTGTTCCTCGCCTCTGTCGCATGTTGCATTGCCCAAGGTTAATACCAATTTGTAAGGCAGCAAATGATACCGTACCGAATGACAGCGCAAATGCTCCCGTTGGATGCAATCTTAATTTTTGACTCGTTTAAGTGTTTTCGCTCCATTAACACTGAGCGCCATCAGGATGATTACATTTCGTGGGTGAGGAACACGGCGTTAGCTGTTCAGGCCTTCGAGATCGATCTGTAATCTGAAGTACCTGCAGGAGATTATGCCAGGGTACAAACGGAATGCATCTAACACGCTGGGTTGCGATAACACGCGTCAAGTGTTTGTGGGGAAGGAACAGGAAACGCGCTAATTAAAGTGTGTTTGCTACGGTCTGCTCCGATGTACTGCAGTGCTTTAATCTGAAGCAACTGAATTGTACTGAGGCCACAGAAACAGCACCATGGCTGCAGCATCACGTTTCCACCAGTTGCGCTTTCCCTGCCCCACCTGTCCTTGTATTGCCCTCTACCTGTGAATCCATACTCGACAGTAATTCTGGTTGTGGTAAGCTTCGCTAGTGTTAAGCGCTTTGGGATGTTTGACAGAGGACATCGGGGAATGTTGGGGAACAGCACAGGGGAAGCCTGACTTGTCAACACTTTCCAATAGGACTTACAGTACAGTGCATTAGCCTCAATGCCATGTTCTGTGAATCTAGCAACGGCCAGTCCTGCGGCCGCGCAGTCTCAGGCGTAAGTCTGCGGCCGCTTGTTTGTTGGGATCGCGGGTTCGAACTTCGTTGAGGGCGTGGCTACTCGTCTGTTGTGTTTGTTGTGTAGGTATCGGGCCCTGAGACGGGCTGATCACTCGTTCAGAGGGGTCCTGCCTGGTGTGTGCGTGTGTGTGCGTGTGTGTGCGTGTGTGTGTGATAGAGAAACCTCAGCAGTGAGGGGGCCTAGGCCCGAGTTGGGCTGTTGCGCCACAGGAAAACGAATCTAGAATGAAGAAAGGTTCTGTAGAATTTAAATAGTTAATTGTCATTAAGGAATTGTTACTTGGTTTTACTCCGTGCCCTGAGGGACTGCAAGAACTGCAGTGAAGAAGGAAAAGGATATTAGGAAGAAGGAGAAGAAAGAGGAAAACGAAAATGAAAAAAGGAAGAAAAGAGGAATTTAAAAAGCGAGAAGAAAAACAAGACCAGGAAGGATTCGTAGAATTAAAGAAGAAGAAAAACATGACGATAATGGTGATGATTGTAAAGAACAATGGGGGGGAAAAAGAAGAATAACCGGAAGCTGAATAACGAGGAATTTCGGGCTACCGAAAACTTTAGCGCATAGCAGTGATTGCACACACCGCTGCTGTGGCATTAAATACCTGCATCCTGGCCACGTTATGGTGTGTTTCTGTGTTTGGTGCGGAGGGCAGTGCCAACAACTGCCGCTTGACTTAGGCTTTATCACCGAGACCGCAGGTGCTCCCTGCGCGGTACGAAATATAACTTTATGTTGAACATAGATAAACTTTAGGCTTTAAGTATTAGTTAATTTCCTTTGTAGTTTCCTTCGCAGAGTTGCAAATAGCGACTGTCATCTTCATGGCGGTCCGTCCGTTCGTCTTGTCAGTCGGGGATTAAAAATTCAGCTCCTGCTGGACGGATTCCCGTGAAAATGTTTGTTGTAGAATTTTTCTCAAAGTCTGTCGAGAAAATCAGTGTCTCGTTATAATTGGACAAAACTCAGGAATTTACGTGAATACTTACGCACATGCGTGGCTGCGTTGTTCACCAGCTTTACCATGACTCCTATCGATTCGCTCACTATGCAATGTGTCTTCTGACAGGCCCATAGAATTTTACAAAGCGAGTTCTCCACAGAGTGCAATATAGTGCCTCCTCTTTAATCTGCATTATCCTGTCTTTTCCTTAAGGGCATCCAGTAGCTGCTTACTTCTTTCTCCTCGTCTTCCCGTCCCTTCCATCATTCCTTAAATAGCGTGTCTCAGAAGGCAGTTCCTAGGCAACATGTGACCAATACAGTTAGCACTGTATGTAGGATAGTCCTGCCCTCCCTGATTGTGTGCAATGCGTCTTCATGTCCCACACGATCGGTCCAGCTGTTAATCTCCACCCTTACCCACCAGCATATTTCGAAAGTTCCAGTTATTTTTGCTGTACTTTCCGAAGTGCCAATTTGCAGCACCACACACACCTGTGCCCCACATGCAGTATCGCATTGATAATAATAAATAATAATGTGCCCCATTGTTTTCCGCGTTGGATAATGCGCATGTAGAGAAGATAACGTGCTGCCATGCGTGGTGCTTGCTACGTATGTGTTACATGTAAGGTGCGACGTTTGGTGTGTGAGCACACTGTGAACGTAACTACAACTTGGCAGTACAGTGCAGTTGGTGTGTGAGCACACTGTGAACGTAACTACAACTTGGCAGTACAGTACAGTTGGTGTGTGAGCACACTGTGAACGTAACTACAACCTGGCAGTACAGTACAGTTGGTGCCGTCGTTACAACAACCAACTCGCGCGCCACACAAACACATTCGTAAGCTATATAAAAATGTGTTTCATTCAGTGCATGAGTTTCTTTTTGTAACGACTGTACCAAGATGCACGGTGTGAGTAACATAAAATGTAATGTTCTTATGCCAGGAATCGCGATGCATTTGGAGGGGTTAAACTTTTAGATGATGTGTGACCGATAAGTTTAACAAAGGCACAGTGTATGTATAGTGATAAGTCCTGTACAGAAATATAAAGGCAGACCCTAATAACTGTAACAGCGTTGTGTAATGTGTGTACAGAGGAAGCAGCAACAAACAGAGCGACCGCGGTGTGTGAAGTGATGTGACCACGTGAGGAACAGCGGCGGTACAAACTTCCGAATGCGGCTCTCTGTTACATGTCCTGTGTTGCTGATAATCTGACACATAGTGTGTATCCACATTGGTGACGGGAATCAAGTGATGTAATGCCCTTGCAGTGGGATATTGAAGGGGTGGGGTAGGCAACACGGTTTAAGAGTAGGCACTCCAAGTTCATTACGGCCACGAAACTGCGGTTAGCCTCAAATACGGCGCTATTCAAGTGTCTGTCCAAATCTGTGGCTCAAATCCGCCTTATGACACTTCTGTATGGCTTTATTGCGGACTGCAACACTGATTTCACGTCAGTATTAAACACACTCTGCGTAAACGTCGGTTATTTGCAGGTTATGCTGTGGAAGACAGAAGATTCTGCACCGAATGCTTGCTATCATTCGGTGCAGAATCTTTTGTCTTTCAGGTTGCTATCCAAAAACACAAAGATTAGGGTACACGGAACTGTGGTTTTACCTGTTGTTTTGTATGGGTGTGAAACTTGGTCTCTCACACTGAGGGAGGAACAAAGGCTGAGGGTGTTCGAGAATAGGGTGCTGTGGAGGATATTTGGGCCTAAGAGGGACGGGGCGACAGGGGAGTGGAGAAGACTACATAACGAGGAACTTAATGACTTGTACTCGTCACCAAATATTATTCGGGTAATGAAATCGAGAAGAATGCGATGGGCGGGGCATGTAGCACGTATGGGGAAAAGAGAGGTGGATACAGGATTTTGGTGGGGAGACATGAGGGAAGGCGACCACTTGGGAGACCCAGGCATAGATGGGAGGATAATATTAAAATGGGTCTTGAAGAAATGGGATGGGGGCATGGACTGGATTGAGCTGGCTCAGGATAGGGACAGGTGGCGGGCTGTTGTGAATGCGATAATGAACCTCCCGGTTCCATAAAATGCGGGGAGTTTCTTGACTAGCTGAGAAACTGTTAGCTTCTCGAGAAGGCCTCTGCTCCATGGAGTTAGTTAGTTAGTTAGTTAGTTAGTTAGTTAGTTAGTTAGTTAGTTAGTTAGTTAGTTAGTTATGCAGCGGATAGGTTGCCCGCCAGCACTGGGCCATACTGCTTGGAAAATAGCATAGAGCAGTGTTAGTCCTGTTTTAATCCTGATTTCCACCCAGATACAGTCTATCTTGCTAAGAACTTTGCAGTTTTTCTCCGTTCTTCCAAAAAACGCTGGAGTGCCTCAAGTTAGGCTACGACCACTTCCTTCCACGTCCGTTCCCATTCATTATTCACTGGCGATCCTGTCACTTTAGCTACTGACGATGTCGCTACGTAAAGAACTCAGATTTATGTATCTCACTGTTGTGTCGTTCCAAAGTGAGCGCTGATTTAGCAGAAGGTCTCAGTTCCTTTAGAAATTATAAAATTTCAATCCCTTTTGCTTTCCACGCGTTTTCTTCGCGCCTGGTCTCTCCAGCAGCCGTACACTCGTTGTTCTGTGACTTCTGTCTGTGTCCCTACTGTTCCTATTGTTAAGTAGTTCCTATCTTCACCACCGTTATTGCATTTGCATAGTGCCGCTGGTTCCCCTTCCGTCTCACAAATTCTTCGCTTTCGTCACTTGTATTGCCTGCTATAGCTATTTAAGAACTTGGGAGTCTGGACGCTCCTACATATAAGGTTATATCAAAATCCGTCTACCGTTCGTCGTGTATAAGTGTGAATGCCAAAGTAACAGAGGCAATGGCGACAAAACCCGACTGACCTAACCTAAACTGCACAGGACTTCGAATCCTGAACATAATCTGAACCTTCTGTACATAAACAACTCCCACCTCACAATAAACACACAGTATCTGTTATTACAAAAACCGATTTTTAAAGCTCCGTACAAAGTAACATGTCTGTGGGCAGCATGGCGAGTTTTGTAACGTTACAGCAGTTGGCACGTGCAAACGCTGTCACAAGTACCCCAATTTGATGCAGGTTTTTTTTTGCCGTTTAGCGTGTTATTTGGAGGACCCGAGTCAACAGGCCTGCTCGCCTCATTTCAATGTTTACACAACAGGTGTTGACTGTAGCGACAATCTCCGGGCCAGCTAGGCCACCAGCAACACGTTCTATCGTTTTTCGCACTAATTCGTTGTCCCTGCCTCCTCTGCTGCCGCAGTTTTTATAGTGTGCTTTTTATAAATTTCGCGGAAATTTTGGAATTGCTTTTTAATAGGTCACGGCGGCCTTATGTCCACCACATTACATGATGTCCCCCACACAGCTCCGTAACACGCCTTTGCAATTCTCCGGGTGTTTGGTAGCGCTATTGCTTCTTAAGCTAGTGGCTGAGTTTTCCAGTTTTGGATTAGGTGACTCAGTGTGACCTGTGGGTAAATACCAGCAACATTAATTCTATCTTAAATTCACCCAAATATTACATAAAAATAATTTCTTATCTTAGAGAAAACACACTGAGTCTTCTTTACAAGGAAAAACTGGTTTGACGCGCTTATGGAAATAATCGCTGTTTATTGCCACAGACACGGGGCCCAATATGTGGGCAGGGTGTAAGTTGGTAGTGGCAGTGCAGAAACAGGAGGCGTTTAAAGGTTTACAAAAGGCCACAGTTATAACAATTGTAATGACAAGTGCTTGATACTAACCTGTCTTTATCCAAAGACACTGAACTCCTGTAATATACCCAGCGGTATGAAAATTATGGAAATACTTTTGGGTAAAGATGTACTGGTGTGTTAGATATGGGATGGGTTTAACTGGCTTAGGATAGGATTCTGTGGCTTGAAGTTATAGGCATAATAATGGGGCTTCGTATTTCATAAAACATGACTGTTCTGAGTACGTGAGCAACTGTCAGCTTTTTAAGTACTGTACTTTATTTAATGAGACATTGAATAAAATGATGAACCACCTTTGAGTGACATCTAACGGGTCCACGCTGAAGAATATTAATTTTTGTGTGACAGCGTGTAGTTCGGGAAATATGTACAATAGTTTCGACTGAACATGTTTCTTCCATCTTCACGATGTTGCAAGACAATGAAGATGGAGCTTTTACATATTTACCAAGCTACACGACTCTGACTGAATAACTAACTAACTAACTAACTAAATCAGACTCCTTTCTGAGAAGCTAGCAGGTCCTCAGCTAGTCAAGAAATTCCCCTCGTTTTATGGAAACCGAAGGTTCATTACCGCATTCACAAGAGCTCGCGACCTGCCCCTACCCTGATCCAGCTCAATCCAGTCCTTGCCCCATCCAACTTCTTGAAGATCCATTTTAATATTATCCTTCCGTCGACGTCTGGGTGGTCCAAATGGTCTCCTTGCAGCAGATCTCCCCACAGAAACCCTGTGTGCACCTTTCCCCTCTCCCATACGTGTTAAATGCCCCGTCCATCTCATTCTTCTTGATTTGATCGCCTGAACTACATTTGGTGATGAATACAGATCGTGCAGTCGTCTTCACTCCCCTGTCGGGCACAAATAACTTATACGACTTTCTCTGCAAGTAATAACAGGATGCAGATTTTTCAGTTGATGCCGCGTTATTTAACAAGGCAGGGAATATCGTACGGTAGATATCAGCACCCTCTGTGAGGTGACGCGAATATTAACACTGTTAGACCAAACTCACTTGTAGGTTGCGCGTGTCGCCTGTCGCCTGCCGCCGGGGATGCCATTCGTAAACCATTTAGCTGATGACTTCTGTGAACCTTTTAATTAAACACGCTTTGTGATGTTCATTTGTTTTGTACGTTACAGCTGTTGCTGCGATGCTGTGTTTGCCCTCGCAGGTACACTTTCCCTTGCTCCATCGGTCTGTGCTGAAACGTGAATTCCGCCTGCTTGTCTGGAAGGCACACGACGGTTGAAAGCGTCGCTATGGATGGCGTCCCTAGTCCATACACTAGTTGGCTGGCCTTTCCGTTAATTGATTTTTGCCATATTTGAGGTTTTAACAGTCACATGCAGCTTAAAGTTAAGTCCAAATCGGCAAAAGGGTTTCTGGCACTGACTAACAAATCGGCACAACAGTTTCTGGCACTGACTAACAAATCGGCACAACAGTTTCTGGCACTGACTAACAAATCGGCACAACAGTTTCTGGTACTGACTAACAAATCGGCACAACAGTTTCTGGTACTGACAAATTGGCACAACAGTTTCTGGTACTAACAAACCAACCAAGCAGCGTTATTACCAACAGACTCCACATAACTGAGCTCGCCATTATTGAGTTTGTATCTACTTTTGTTCCGCGGCGCGACAGCCCCTAGCGGGCCAGGTTCTCCTCATTATCATACTTAGACACACCACACTCGGTAGGACTCCTCTGGGCGAGTGATCAGCCTGACACAGAGACCTCTGCCTGACAACACACAACACTCACAAGAGACAGGTATCCATGCCCCGATGGGATTCGAACCCACAATCCCTTCATGCACGCGGCCGCTGACCTGTGACCTGTAATCTGCATCTAATTTCCTTGCCCTGCTATACTCGTAGTTTATGTTTCTGCCGCTAGAGTGCGAGGGTGATTACCCTAACGCATTTCCCTGGAGTTCATATGCATCACTGTTGTGTTGCTTAGCGAACCTGTGTGAAGTTGTTACCGCGCAGCGCCACGGAGACAAGCTGTAGGTTAGAAATATTTCTACTTTCGTGGAGATTTTTGTATATTATTTTACAAAAGCACGGAAATATGTTGTCGTAAAAAAGCTATGTTTGCATCACCGAAGTCTGCAGTAAAAAAAGCCAAGCTTAAACAGGCGAATTCAATGTTTTTGTATAAATTACAATACTTTTTTTCAGAAACGGAGAAATTTAAATGAGTCGAGGTTTTGTAACTTATTCACAATTACATAAAAAGTTTTTATGTGTGAAGGAGACAAGTATTGGCTGACAGCGCTAGGGAGGGCCCTGGATCAAGTTGTGTTCTTCATTAAGAAAGCAGGAATTTTCAAATATGTAGATGAGCCCCCACTCCTCTCGACTGATACGGCAACAGCTCCTCGTTAATCTGCCTTACTTATTCCGCGGTGTTAGCATTGGATTTCGCGGTAAGACAGATTTATGGGGCAGACAGGCAGGGGCGCTCCTCCGGGCAGATGCTTGCATTGACGCGGTGGCAACATATATGACGTAACTGAACGGTACCTTCAGGGCGTGACTTTCTGTTCATGTCTCAACGGATTGTAACAGACCGTTACGTTATAAATGCTAAAGGTGCGACTGGAAACTGTTAAGTCAGAAACTGGATGGTAGGCCGAGCGGCAGGTGACAGCGGGGGAGCGTGTCGTGTTCGTGAGCAGGTCTAGCCAAATGCGTGCTGCGTGCCACCATGGCAGTGTTTTCGTGGTACTTCTCAGCCTCGCTAGACCATTACATTAGGGCCCTGCCTTCAGGGGCACGCAGTTCTAATGCTGTTTTTGTTAATGACTAGTCTAACTAATGTTGGATACGGTGTGGGTAGTTGATTGGAAAGCTGTTAAACAATTTCAGACGGCCTTCTTATATCTAACCATTAACCTACTCACTATTATTATTATTATTATTATTATTATTATCCGAATTTCTCACTTCTCAGCTTTAGCTGGGAAATATTCACCTATCCTGGGATGTATCATCAACAGGATTAGGCTCGGTGGTCTTATGCGTAATTTAGGAAATTCCTTACAATTGAACATGTGCCAAGAATTGCCACTTTTTGCATTTGTATATATGTGTTTGGATGCAGGTTAAGTCTCTTTAAACTTTGTGACAGTGACTTTGGAATTATTCCCGTGGCTGAAATT
The DNA here is from genome assembly GCA_013340265.1 of Coptotermes formosanus. Classification (NCBI taxonomy): domain Eukaryota; kingdom Metazoa; phylum Arthropoda; class Insecta; order Blattodea; family Rhinotermitidae; genus Coptotermes; species Coptotermes formosanus. The sequence continues at coordinate 680,073 of BLKM01000549.1, read as the reverse complement.
ACTATCGGGACCATTATTATTATTATTATTATTATATTATTATTAGTGTCTCTTGCCACAGGCCACTTCTCCCCGGTACTCCTCTTGACCCAGCGGCGATCTGCACCGCCCAGGCTTCCAGTTTCAGATGCAGTAACAATGGGAAACGAGACAACAATCTTCCCAACAACTAGTGGCGAAGATTGTTGTGCTGTCTCGTTTCCCATTGTTATAACCTCTCTCGCACCGGTATGCACAATGTGAAGATTCAGATGCAGTGCTGTCCGTATTATGTGTGAAGTTCCAAGTACTGTTGTGTAATTATTATATTGTGTTATTTATCGTCATCCTCCTCTGTGCATCGCATCCGATGCCATAAATAATTGATTGGTTACAGCAAAGTAAGTTAAGAAATGTCTGCACAGCGTAATACGTCTCGTCTGTTAGCTGTGTTGCTTCTATACAATTTTTAATATACTAACTATTTTAAGCAGCAAATATTTGAGGTGTGTTTTTCACGCTTTGTGTGACACAACCTGCAAGACTTGCCCGTATCTTAACAATAGATCGGCCCAGAAGAAGGAGGCAATACAGCCTTTCGAAAGTCTGGGAGCCAGTTGTCCAGCTGACAGTCAGTCCTTCCGTCCGAGCCTGAATTCACCATTACAGAAAATATTTGAACCGACTGTAAGAACCAGCACCACGTTGCTGCTCCTTGCATCTCCCACCGGGCCATGCGACCCCTCGTTATGTTGCTGTTTGTAGCAGCAGCTGAAGACAAGCAATATGTCACGGCATATTCTCCAAAATCTTCTGTCAGTCGCCTGAAGACTTCGGTCTTATTTGGCCAATGAATGGTAAATTGCTGTGCAGCAGGCGGATGACAACTCGCACAATACGATACTTGTATTACTCGTATGTTTGTAACCCCGCTTCCTCTGTGTCTCCTCCTGCCCCGGATTCTTCTACAGACGCAGAAGGGGAGTTTTTGTATTTATATCTTACACAAAGGCGCGCTCGAACATAACCATTCATCAGTTTCCAGTTTGGTCGTTTTCGATTGATATTCCTAACAAAATACACGCTTCGCTGTCCATCCGTGATATCAATAAAATGTTTTTATTCTCTAGATATATTTTATATAAACCCATTTATTTGGTAATGACGGAGCATTTATATCTTTCTCTTTTCCGTCTACTTATTTCTTTGACTGTGGATTTTATTTCCATCCAAAGAAGCGGGGGAGTGCAGTGTGGGTTGATGTAAGGGTCGCGTGTAAGAATGATACGGGCCTCAAGCGATTCGTCAAAAGACTTCAAAACGGGTAAAATCCAAATCTCCTTTAGATTGTTATTAGTGCTGAAGAAGTTGTTGGATTTACGTCGCTTTAGCACGAATGCTTTAGCAGTGGTGTTGCTGTATTAAGTACAGACAGAATGTAAGTTGGTGCTTATTGGCGTGGGTTTCTGTGTGCAAGAAGAGCAGATTGAAGTCGGGGAATGCTTGCTATCATTCGGTGCAGAATCTTTTGTCTTCCAGGTTGCTATCCAAAAACACAAAGATTAGGGTATACAGAACTGTAATTTTACCTGTTATTTTGTATGGGTGTGAAACTTGGTCTCTCACACTGAGGGAGGAACAAAGACTGAGGGTGTTCGAGAATAGGGTGCTGAGGATGTTTGGGCCTAAGAGGGACGGGGCGATAGGGGAGTGGAGAAGACTACATAACGAGGAACTTAATGACCTGTACTCGTCACCAAATATTATTCGGGTAATGAAATCGAGAAGAATGCGATGGGCGGGGTATGTAGCACGTATGGGGAAAAGAGAGGTGGATACAGGATTTTGGTGGGGAGACCTGAGGGAAGGCGACCACTTGGGAGACCCAGGCACAGATGGGAGGATAATATTAAGACGGATCTTCAAGAAGCGGGATAGGGGCATGAATTGGATTGAGCTGGCTGAGGATAGGGACAGGTGGCGGGCTCTTGTGAATACGGTAATGAACCTTCGGGTTCCATAAAATTCGGGGAATTTCTTGACTAGCTGAGAAACTGTTAGCTTCTCAAGAAGGCCTTTGCTGCATGGAGTTATGGAGTTAGTTCTGTGCTCAAGTTAGTGCTGAGATATTTGGCAGGTTCCAAGTTGCTTCTGCATGCCTCTCGTGCGTGCTGACCAATTTAAGTAAATCAAAATTAAATTTCTCTTTAGAAAACCAAATTATCCTTCCATTTTAGGGATATATATTAAAATTCCACCGTCCTTATCGCAAGGCACTACGTTACCAGCTTCATGCTACTCCTGTCAGAAGGACGAGAGGGCGAAGCCTCGAAAACATTCTAAAGTGGTGCTCAATCTGAATCGCCGAATTAACGTTACTCACTCTTACCGCGATTTTTCCTTTTCATTTAACCCCGCATTGTTTCTGCTGCCTTTCTCTCCTTTTTATATTAGTTACAGTGACTATGTTTCTGTATTTCTCTGTGCCTTCCGTAACGAGCAATTACTGTCAGCTTAACCCTCAGAAGCATGGGTGTAACTGTGCATGTCACCTGCGTTAACATGTAGACACGCTGCTTTCTGCCCCCTCAGCCGTCTCGCAACACATCCCGGTTATTTCCCTGTGGATTACTTACAATTCGCTCCTTTCTGCAGCGGAGTCTTTAGAAATCAGCATAATGACGTGGCTGCTAGGCCTTCCTTCTGCTGCGAAAGGCACACAGTAACACTGTGCACAACACTTTGTGGTGCGCATGCGCACACATTCCGCCGATTAATTCCATGAGTGGGCATTTAATGCACTAATGAAAGTTCCAGCTCCACCATGCCAAATACCTGACTCTTAAAAAGGACATAACCCTTTGAATAATACAAACGTTGAAAGCACCTTTCTGACCATTTCTCCACGATTTCCTAAAAACTTTGCTTTTTGAACGTTTCCAACTTCGCTCGTTTCCTTTATGAGAAGAGCAAAACTCCGATGAATGTGTGAGTGTGGGGCAATCGTGAAATGACACTGATAGGGGAAACGGGAGTATTAGGACAAAGACCCGTCGAAGTGCCACGTTGTCTACCACAAATCCCATATGGACTGGCCTGGGACTGAAGCTGGGTTGTTGCAGTGAGAGGCCGGCAGGTAACCACCTGAGTCATGGCGGGACTTGAGAATCATAAATGCTTCAAACAATATTTAGAGCGGTAATTCTTACCTCACAGAAAACACAGTCTCTAGAGTCAACGGTTTAATACTCGTTATGTAAATAATTTGTCAGTATTGTGAGAGCCACATACATGAAGGGTATGTTCAAAATGCGTTGTTTGTGAAAGGCAAGGACACGTTACACAAAAGTACACCTGTTATTCGGAAGGTTAGTATGGATCTTAGAACAGCTGGTTGTGCCAGTTTCTATGTAAAGTGAAACATTCATCACGTCATAATGCGAAGTAAGTTAGCTGAGATCTGTCTTGCTATTTGACTGGTACATAATCTATCGTATTTTACTTTATCCTATCCTGTCCTCTTCTATCCTATCCTATCCTACCCTATCCAATCATTTTCCTTCTTTTATAGACCATTATTCTCCATTACTTTCCATAATGACTTGGCTTTTGTCCACAATAATACGATAGTACCTGTCCATTTGCTTCCCCCAGTTATCCTTTTTCACATATATTCCTCCATAGAGCATTCACAATCTAAACTATAGATTTGGCTCTGTACATTATTCATTCTTCTAACGTATTTCTTGCAGCATCTAGTGGTATGTATACTTACCGCCTTCTTTAACATGAAACCCCTCTGATTTTCTCTACGCCGTCTTCTGTATCATTCTCACAAGCAATACATATAGCTTTTCTAAACGTTATTAAAGCTTTGTGTTTGGAAGGGGGAGAGATTTTTCTTTTAAAATATTAAATTAATGTTTAAATGTCTACTTTTTAAAAACGACTGGGCTGCTGGAAAGGCTGAAGAAGCAACCATAAAAACTAACGTGCCAAATAACCTTCTGATGTATTTGTTCCCAATTCGCCATTTGCAGTACAAAGGTAAACTGAATTATGTTTAAAGATCCAGTCCGTGCAGCGCAGTAAACACACACCGTCTCGGTTACAAAAACCAGTCAGTTAATGCTGTATAGGGAAATAATCGCTGTTTGTTCTGAGATCCACACAAAAACATAAATACACTGTGTGGGCAGAACGTATATTTAAAGATTCAGTTCGTACCGCGCAGTAAACACTCCGTCTCGGTTATAAAAACCATCCAGTTAATGCTGTATAGGGAAATAATCACTGTTAGTTCTGAGATCCACACAAAACACATAAATACACTGCGTGGGCAGAACGTATAATTAAAGATTCAGTTCGTACCGCGCAGTAAACACACTCCGTCTCGGTTATAAAAACCAGTCAGTTAATGCTGTATAGGGAAATAACCGCTGTTTGTTCTGAGATCCACACAAAACACATAAATACACTGTGTGGGCAGAACGTATATTTAAAGACGCAGTCCGTACCGCGCAGTAAACACACTCCGTCTCGGTTATAAAAACCAGTCAGTTAATACTGTATAGGGAAATAATCGCTGTTTGTTCTGAGATCCACACAAAACACATAAATACACTGTGTGTGCAGAACGTAGGACTGTTGAATTTTAAACCTGGTGGTACCGCTGGGCCCTGTCGCGTTTACCACATCTGCTGGATCGTCTCTACACGACGACATGGCGTCCTCTGGTTGTGAAGTTACTGGGCGGTCTGCACATGTGGAGGGTATGTGGACATACATTGAACAGAGAGGCGCGGACAGCCGAAAATAGTAACCTTCCATCCTCATGGCTGGGTTGTGGCAAAACGATACTCACTGTTAAGCAATCAGCTTCTTAATAAATGTACACAGGGCTTGCGGTTTTGATCTGAAACTTTGGCACGGTTCATGCAGTGGAACACAGTTCTTAGGGATAAAGGGACTGGGTTATGGCGTGGATTGATGTGACCTGTGACGGTGTCCAGTGGCGGACACTGTAGATACGGCAGTCATGTTTCTGATTCCCTTAATGGTAGGGAATTTCTTCACTGGGTGAAGGCGTGTCCTAGAACTTACAGAAGTAGGCGATAGACTGGTGTCGCGACTTCTCGCTAGTTTATATGGCTTGTATCAAAACACAACTGGTATTTCGGTTCAAGTGGAAACCCTTCCAGGTTCCCACACACACGGTAACACTCACTTCCGACTGCAGCGCCTAACGGCAGAAGCATCAACCAGCGCCCATCTATTATGGATGGGCCACTAAGAGCGGCAGAATGTTGCATGTTGCGCTTGGTCTTGACGTTAATTACATTGTCTAAGTCATGAGACTAGATGCACCGATTCAGTGCACTAATGCTGGTGCTGTTCAGGGTTCCGAGGGATTAGGATGTCTTCAGCGTGTTTATTTGCTCCATAGTATTTGTATGCATGCAGTGTAAACACTGAAATAAATTGTACTGAGACCACTGAAAGAGGTCTCGTGGGTGATAGAATGACTGCGCAGGCGGAAGCTTGCTGCCTCCCTCATGTTGTTTCATGTTTTCTGTCAACCAGCCCAAAGGGCTTGTACCTAGTACAGCTTATCACGTGGTTATCACTACAATATCATGTGAACAGAATGGCTAGGCAACATCAAATACGTTCCAGTGATTCACTACGCGCTCTATCCTTGCTGCTTCTCCTGTATTCATCACGTGCTCTATCCTTGCTGCTTCTCCTGTATTCATCACGTGCTCTATTATTCCTGTTTCTCCTGTATTCATGACGTGCTCTATTCTTGCTCTTTCTCCTGTATTCATCATCTCCGACAGTCCACCTTCCTGCTATTCCTGCTATTCCTGTTCTGCTAGTATTTCTTTAGAAGTGCAGCAGGACGAAGCGTAGACGGCGCACCATATCAAAACGATTGGCACAGCTGTTTGTTTGTTTGCAAGAAAACAGTTTCTTCTTCCATTCCACAGCAGGAGATATCACTGGGCGTTCGCAAATATTGTTACCAGCCTTATCCTTTCGTATCAAAATTTTGATAATATACGGAACTGGTGCCTCCGTCTTCAGGGTAGCATATTGCAGAAGAATGTCGTGTCAATATTCACCGCCATCAGAAAGTAAAACTTCAAGATTTCTTTGCTTGTAAATTTTATTAGAATTGTCATCCATAAATTTTTTGAACTTGTTAAGAATTGCAAAGAGCCTGCTCACTTGTGCCGCCTGTAGTTAACGTCTTTTTAACTAGGTCAGCCTCTGTATATGCTGCTCCGTTTGCCAAATGATTTGTAAACATAAATTAAAACAGATGTTGCTTTCTTTACGTTGATTAGCAGATTGTAGAATCGCTAGGAAAGACGGATGAGAAAAGTCGGTCAGCGGGTGAAAAGTTCAGCTCTAAAACATTAGACATCGTTACAAGCTTTTATCAGCTAGCCCTTTACGTTTGAGAAGAAAAAAATATGATATTTTGTTGACAGGCTGCATTTGAGTGGCTACATTTTCCGGTGGTGGGGTAGACCGGATTCATGTTTGTTACACGAATACCAACCTTTGCAAAATAAACGTATCAAAACTGCGGATGTTCACCTCATCTCCGTGTCAGTGCCAGCTGTCCACGCACGACGCAGGTCCCTACTATAATTGACTTTCTGTCGCCTCCCGCACCCCTCCCCCCGGTTGTACACAGCAGCTTACCTTTAAAATTTCCGCCGCGCACCATGCCGAAGCATGTGGCAAATACACCATAAAATAACACGCATGTTACCTAGGTTTTAAACACTTAATGCAGGGCGATGATTACGCCTACGACCTGGACTACGGTTTGCAGCCTCGCTGCTTTACCGCCAGAACGCGTGTGCTTCCTGTAGGGTGACACGGGCAGTACAGGCACACTGCGTGCTCGCTGAGGAAGGAAAGAACATGGAATTCGGGACCAATCCTAGCAGCAGAGACAGCGGCATTTATGCTTCGTATTTTAGGGGTTCCGAGTTCAAATCTCGGCCAGCAGACAAGCAATCCTGGCACACATACTCCATAGAATTTGTTAGTCACTTCAGGCAAGACCCGAGACTGCTCCTGGCCTCCTGGACTGAGGCGGTTAATCTGCGGCTCCTTGTTACGGAAACGTTGGTTCGATCCCAGACTAGTCCGTGGGGGATTTGTGGGAGACAAAGCGAAAAAAGTGACACGTTTTTCTCCCAGTATTTCGGTTTTCCCTGTCAATATAATTCCACCAATGCCCCATACGCGTGTATTCATTACCACCGACGCTGTATAATGCTTCTGTCCCAGTACTGTTGGTTTCCCCTGTCAGGATCGGCCCACCACTGCTTGTTGTATTTGTTTCGTTTTATTCCAGCGCAGAGGCCTGCAGACTGCGCCACCTTGTGTGTCGTTAAGTGAACCACAAATAAAATGAACAATGTGTGACGTGAAGGCATGGGGGCGGGGGGTGGGGGTGGGGAGTGTCCGTCCGTCTGGCAACTGGTTAGACCTCAGAAACACGCCACGGACTTCAGTGAAATTCGGTGTTGTGTGTAGACTGCCTGTAGACTTCGGCCAGTTGCACAGAGCCTGTATCAAGCTTGCACCGACCTCACGCGAAAACATTATCAAAAGCGAACAGCAAAATTCGTCTAAATGTTTTAAATATGCAGCCCGTACCGCACAGTAAACTCTTAGTGTCTATTGTGTTGTATCCCAACGGGTACGTGTTGTGTGGGGGGGTTTGTTTATGACTGATCATGTGATACAGATACACGCACTGTGTCACCAAAATGTAGTTTCTAACTGTGCGGTAAATGGTACGTACAGTTACCGCTTTGCTTTGGAGTGTTACTCTAATTGCTAAAGAGGTAAGTTTGAGACTGGCAGGTGGATAAAACTGGATGGCGTCCATTGCTGGGCTTTTGTATTAGCGGTGGTGAACATTAGGTTGCAGTTACCATAAGGTCTGTGCAGTAATGCCAACAGCAAAACGTGACAAAGCTCGCTTTTGGAAATGTTTTGCAGCCGAAGGGAAGTAAGCTTATAGCGTCGAAGTCGTCTGCGTTTGTCGGTTGACTGCAGCGCTGTGTGCAGGGGGTGGGCTAGCCGCACGTTAGTAGTCTGCATATTCATAAGGCGCCGACTTTAATGGGACGGGAGAGTAAAGCGACAGTGGAGTGCGTGCGGAAGAAAGGGGAGGACAGAGACAGGCGGATAAACCCCATCGGAGGAATTAAGAAGAAGACTCTGTGAAGGTAATGGAACATGCAAAAGAGAAAAGCAATGTTCAAGACCGGTGTCTTCTGGGGTCTGACATCGTGTAATTTGGTGCAGAGGTACCAACATTTCGGAGCAAAATTGTGCCTTCACTTATCACTCTCATACGATGATAGGAATAAAAGGAGTTTGTCCGAAACGTCGATTCCTGTCTTACAAATTTCACGGCAGCACGACACAGAAGAACGTACATAACTTGCCCCGTTGTGAGAACCAATGTAACGCGCATCAGTACTTGTCAGTTCGTGGGTTCCCAGGACATTCAGCAAAGCCGCATGTGGGCGTGGCGTTACATGGACGTCGGGATTGGAGAAAATTGAGTTATCAGATTTACACTGCAGCCGCTTCAACCCCAGTAACCGTTTTATACATTGGATGGGACGATGAGTGGATAATTGTGTTTTTGATACTTGTGTACTTATTTAAAGACGCTGTATCAGTTGCTGGGGGCAGGCGGTGGCATAATTGGCTGAGGCATGACACTACAAGTTCGATCCCCGGTGGTGTCATTGGAATCTTTAACCTTTTAAAGACGAGGCGTATCTGCTTTGTATAAGGACTCAGTGCGTACCGCGCTGTAAACACTCTCCACTTCGGTTATAAAAACCAATATCTTAATGTTTTATAAGGCAAAAGTTGTTGTTTGTTCTGAGATCCGTACAAAACACACAAAGGCAATGTGGGCACCACGTAGAATTTTTTAATGTTAAACCTGGTGGTACGTATAGTTACCGCTAGGCTTTAAAAGGTTAACTCACTTAATCCTTCCGGCTCAGCCTCTAACAGAAATGAGTACCATGAATATTCCGGGGGGGGGGGGTAAAGGCGGCCGGTGCGTAGGGCTGACAACCTCACCACGTTCACGTACAGACTTTCTAGAAATTCTAGGAGCCTGAACCTCCTGGATCCTTCAGGGCCTGTACAGGAATTGCTTTTTTCGTTTGCTAAATCCTTGCGACTTGGAGTCAGCAGTATCAGTTTTTGTGCCGGACGTTTCGGGCGTTTCTGCGTTTTAAAAAACAAGGCTCGGGGGAGGGGGGGTTGGGACAATATAAGGGTGTGCTGACGCACAGCAGCCAGTGCGACCGTTACTCTGAACAGTGTTTTGTGGGCTGACGTAATGCGAGGGTAACCGAACTTTACTTTCAACATATAAATAATACCTAAAATAAGATTCATAAGTCAAAAATAATTTCCAGTAAACCTTAGTGACTTTCTAAAGGGCGTCGCAGTAAATTTTTTGCGTGTTTGTTTAGTTGCCGTGTAATGTCTTAGAAATGAGGCTAATTTATCCTGTTTTCATAATTTCATTCTTTGGGCAACTTCCCGACAAAGGTCCATGTACCCCCTGAGGTCTGTACATTACGTCGCCCAGGGAGTCATGTATTTGTCGTTGGGGAGGGGGGGGTGCCGGCGTTTGTATCCCGCTGCGCCTCATTGAGCAAGCACTTACTGTGTTCAGGGGGGGGGGGGGGAGGTTATGTGAGGTTAGCGTGAAGAGGAGTGAAGAGGGATAAGTAGACAAGAAGAATGAAGTTAAAGAAAAATCTTTCTAAATGGATAAATAAAAAGATTTTTTAGAAAAGTGAGAAGGAGTATATATATATATACTTACAGTCTTTGCGGCCGTGTTCCGCATCCTAGTCGCCATCTATTTCTATCTAGGTAGTCTTCTTGCCGTAGATTTCTTCCCTCCATTGCTTCTTTTGCCTTCTTCTTCCGAGTATTTTTCGGTCTTCCTCTCTTTTTCCTTCCAATTGGAATCCATTCATATATTTTCTTACACAGTCTGTCTTCTTCCATGCTTTTCATGTGTCCGTGCCGTTTAAGTTGTTTAGCTTCTACAGAGAGAAATAGGAGGGGGACGAGAACAACAAACTAGTCGGAAAGAGGATAAGTACAAAGAGGAGAAAAGTGACGGGATAAGAAGAGAAGAAAAAAGACAAGGCAGGAGATAACACGGGAGGTTAGTGTGAAGGCGAAAGGAATTGGAAGGGCAAAGAAGTGTAGGAGCAGCCGTCACCCTGCGGTGTTGTTTGGTCTCAGCGGCCTGACGAAGTAACATCTCTAACGCGATGCTCGCCAGACCCCGGCGCAAGCCCGAACAAATCTCTGTGGAGGCCTTGAGCCGATTTTGCAAGAATTCCGTTAATTGAGGCGACGCGGCAATTAATTGTTAGTCAGTAGTAAGACGACAGCTTAGCGCAGCGGCGCGGCGTGTCTGTCGAAGGGGACTCCGCGGTGTTACATTGTGTAAAACACAAACAAACAAACGAACGAACGAACAACTCCCTCCGACAAAGAAACACACACGCATGTGGGCCTTTGCTGCGGTGTGATGTCTAACCGCTTCCTGTGTCAAAACTATTTAAACGTTTCGGCACACATTGCTGTAGCCTTCTTCAGCGTTAAAGATATTGAAGGGATTGTTTAGCGATGTATGTTCTTAGCCAGCGGCTACAATTGTGCGGTGTGTGGAGCGTGCTGTCTGGGGCCTTACTGATGTATTTGTGTTGGTTATTTAACGACACTGCCAGTGATGAGACGCTTAGTGAATAATGAATCGGAAAGTATGCGAAAAATGAGCTAAGTTGAGTGGGGAGAGCAAGCACAACGGTGCGTTGCTAACAGGAGAGCCAACTTCTAGACCGGCATTTCATACCGTTACGTCTGAATACACAGCCGGTCGCACACTGTAAGTTATAAAGAATATGAAAAGTAAAGTGAAGTAATATAAGATGTGCGTAATGTAATGTAAAATAAGATATAAATAATATAAATATTATAATATATAAATCTAAATAAAATATAAAATAAATAATATAAATATAAAACGTAAAAAAAGCCATTCCAGTGCTATGGTCTCCGCCATTGGAGCACTAGTTAACTTATTGCTTTGCAGATACCTGTTGATTATCAGTTGAAGCATTAGTTAACTTACTGCTTTGCAGATACCCGTTGATTATCAGTTAGAGCATTAGTTAACTTATTGCTTTGCAGATACCCGTTGATTATCAGTCGGACCAGAGGGTGTGAATGTTACGAGAAATCCTGTAATCTCCGGTCATCACAAGAGGTATCAGTTCTCTGCTTAATGTGATATTATTTTTAAATCACCTTTTCTTCATTCTTGCAGGTAAGTTCTGCAGCTTCCAGTGCTGCAGTATAAACATCCAGACCATAACGTGAGTACAGCACATCTGATCGCCTTGTGAAAGCTTCTCTCTCTCTCTCTCTCTCTCTCTGTCATTTAACTGATCCTGGTCTCGCAGTGTGTACTTGATATATTCTCTTTTCTGCGATCTTGCGCGTCGTAAGTTGGCAGTTTGTTACCGACTGTCGGAACATGTCCGTCCCCGATCCAAGCGTAACGTAGTCCAAGAAGAAATTTTTCATTGAAGAGTCCGTTGCCATTTTTCTGGTGAGGTGACTTATTTATCACGTTGGCTACCATGAGGTACACCCGTGGCTCACGCATGGTCATTCAGGATGTACCTCGACAGCCACCGGTGGTCTCAGGCCAAGCAAGAGCTAATGGCGCAGCAAACAAGGCGGTACGATGCTAACGGGCTCTAACTCCGGCGTCGGTTTTTACAGAATGAGCACAAACTTCGACGCAGTGGGACCCGTCAGTAACTATCATTAGTGAGGAAAATCATATACGAATGCAAGAGACATTACCTTGGTGCCGGTCGAGCGGGTAGGCAATATGGACTCGCGAAGCAAAGTGTTTTGCAGCTTGAAGTCCGTATTGAGGTGGATGAATTACGTCGATACATGTCAGTATAATGCTAGTTCACATTTCAACCGCAAGTCTCGGTTCAGCGCTGTCCGCGATATCCGCGTACGCAGGCAAACTTAATCAAACTTGCCTTTGAATGACGCAATAATATCTGCGTTTGTTTCCGCACGATGCGTCGCAGTCATTTGGCGATGAACACCGTCTGTCAGATATGGCTGTTGTAAATAAGGTGACAGCAGAATCCGAGTGGCACATCTCTCTGTCCACCGCAACACGATGTCGAGTACGTCAGGTTCCAACTGCAGTCAGGTTTGTTGTTCTTAAGATAAACTAAAAATATTTCGCGTACCTTTGTTTGTGCTTATCTGATCTATACCGAAACAGCATTTTTGTAGCTTCGGTCTAATATTTCACCGCTAATCCCACTGTTCGAACGGGAAGTTAAATATGGATTTCAGGTTAACACCGTTTGATTTATACTTCACAAAATATTCTCTCACCTGTGTTACAAAACAAAATATAAAAAGTTTTTGCCTCCTCAGAAGTTTGTGTCCTCTCCCAACTATACTCCGAATGCAGCAGCTTCCTCGCGCCTGTGTGGACGTTTCCACAGAACTAGAAAGTTTGTTAAATTTTCTGCCAAGCTTGGCGCGCACAAGGAATTTATGGTGTTGTGTACAAGTTTTTGAGACGCCGTGTAGCCCAGCACCTCAGATGCTGTCACTTACGTTTGCCGATGCATTGTATCTCGCAGAGGCATCTCGCGGGAGATGTGTGAAATGTGAACAGAACACGGTTCTTTCTTTTGGAAAAGAAGAAGTCCTGGCAGCACAGAAATTCATTTCTGTAGGCTGCGGGTGCACCGACTGTTTCAGAAGCCCCGCTGTCCTTCGGCCGGGCTGTTCAGGGTCGAAATCTGTAAGGTACGTGTAACGTGCCCGCGTCCGCAGAAGCTGTTTTGTGTTTGAACGTGCTGATCCATACCTCTAGGTTCATAGCAATTTGTCTATATAAATATTCACTTAGGCAGAGAGTCTTTTACCTACCGGGCCCCAGTGTCTTTAAAATAGTCTTCCAGTGGCGACTTTATAAGCAGAACTACTTTCCGTGTTTGCATTAGCTTTTGGGTCACGACACCTGTAGAGGTCATTGTACTGCTAAGGCTGGGTCGTCAGCTATCTTGAGAAGCTGTTCCCGGCCTTCCAGCATTTCGTCCATAAAGTTCCCGGAAAATGCTTCAACCTCTTCCACGATCTCTTTCTTCCAGACGCTTTCCAATTGATCACTCAGTAATCAGCAGTTTACTGACACAGGCCTCCTGCCGCCGGCACGTGCCGCTTTTAATCCACAGTTTGTCCTCTGCCCCCTGCCGTCTGACCGAAGGTTCGCGTCGCGTGCTGCCACGTCTCACACCACCTGAACTGTGCTGCTAAACACCGCACTTTGTTTCACTTGCCATATGAATAGTGTGACTGTAAGGGCACGCTGGTTGCGCGCGCATTGCACATCATGTCTGTGGCCGTGATCTGGGTCAACGCATTGATAATGGTAAGGCAAAACACTGTGCGCTGAGCAGGGATATGCCTTCTTCCGACGGGATGTGCTGAAAGGCAGGATGGAAGGGAAAGAACCGGTAGAAATGATATGTGATCATCAGAAAGCAATAAAGCACCACTAGGAACGATTAAACTAATAACCAGATTTGTCAGTTTGACGCTGTCCATCCCGCTGTATGTATATACTTACACAAACAGCACTGTGCCTCCGCCTGACACAACCTGCCCTCATTATTATTTTTTCAAGCACTACATGTTTCGGTCCAGATGATCATCATCAGATGTTTGTTTTAAACAAAACTTAAAATTCAGTGTAAAAATATACATTTTTGCGGTATCGCACAAATTATGTAAAATATAAACTGTGTTAAACGACACACAGCCAGGAATTACATGTCGATTTTAATTTATGTTTTATACCCTTTGTGAGATCTCGCAAAAATTTGATTTTTACCCTGAGTTATAAATTTTTGTGTAAACAAACACCTGATTATCGGCTGGATCGAAGCATGTAGCGTTTCAGAAAATAATAACAAATACAGGGTGTGACAGACGGAATACGTAATGTTATTTATGCAAATTTAATTATACTTTGGCGGCATGTCGTAGGACGGGCCACGACGTGTTCACGCGCTGTTCCACTGAAGTGCTTAACTGTAGACACAACTGTGACACGCAAAAACCAAGTTATATCGTAACCAGTGGGGTGCTACTGACTGGTTGGAACCATTAAAACCGTGGCGCGACGTCGCGCACAAACGAAGTTTTGTAGTAACCAAAGGAACTAAGCTACTGTGGGAACCGGTATGGGACACACTCAGTCACGCACATCAAGGTTTCGTGCACAGGGAAATGACTTTTTCTGAGATCCGTAGAGGAAATGGTCTACAGATATAGAGGGTAGTTTAGAGTATGTTGTATAAGCAGTTCGGGACAGCCGACAAGGGGTTGTTGCAGCTGATAGTCATTCGTAAAGAAGCATATGGCACTGACGACTTCGACAAAATGTGAAGCGCTGTGCCTTGAAAGAGTGGCAGTTGGATGTGCTAATCACAGGCGGTGCGTAGGCAGTAGGCACAACAGCGAAATGCTAATTTGGCGTTGGAAGACTCATTACACTGGCACCGCAGTTTACTGAGTCAGTGGCGTGCGAGTCTAATGAAAGAGGTGCTATTTGCTGCGCCTGGCACATAGCGTTTGTGATGTCAGAAGTACTGCAAGTAGTGTGCAGCATAACATGAATCGAACTGTAGCGGAAATACAGGGTGTTCCTGAAAAACGCGGCACACTTACGCACTTTCGAATTGACAGGTAGAATTGGCTGTCAGTTGCAGTAAATATGTCACGCGGATTACAACGAAACACGACCAGGATCACAGGTTGGACTTCAGCAGCATTGCACTGTTGTCACGTTTGTTCTTCTTAGCAATATTGTGAAGACATCACTGTTGGTGCAATATAGAATTCTGATGGGTGCGGACTTGCTAGCGTAAGAAATTATGTACGAATTCTAAATTGTACAGCGTATGCAATGTTTCCATAATAAAAAGTCATTTTGTTATTGTAAGTGAAGACTCATGTGAAACAGGAGGGGGGGGGCGGGGTGTTCTGTAGATAAAAACGTAATTTTTAGCTGTGGTTGCTTAGATTTCGTGCCATCTTGAATGTTATATCGGAGTAAATGTTTTAACAAACGTACTCAAATTCAGTCTTTTACACATTATTTGATCGGCCACAATCAGCTTATTCTTGGCAGATTCTGAGGCGGAATTAAATACAAATTGATATAAATTACTGCCTCCAATAATCGCCTTCTATTTTCGAAAATTCAAGCTTATGCCTTGCAGGGAGGTAATTTTTTTTCGCGTGTTATGTTGTGAAAATGGATCTGAGAAAGGTTCGAAGAGAACAATGTCGATAGGAAGGAAAGCGGAAACATCACGTGACCAGAAACACTTGCCATGCATCATGCACCAAACAATGTCCGCCATTACTGTTCAGCTACGCGGTAGCTATCTCACTCCTACACTTACGTAAATAGAACCAAATTACTTCCGAACACGGCGGGTTGCGTCCTCTACATTACATCATTGGCATGTTGGTTACATGGAATTGCTATGAAGGCCATGTATTTCCCACGGAGTATAGAATTAGTTATCTGCTCACTCATGAGTATGTATTACTGCGATTATTCGCATTCGTCTTTTCTCCAAAAAGCAGATATATTTTGTTTCAATGCAGCAGTCTTCTGACCTGGCGCGTAGGCCCACTTGTTAGTGATCTGGCTTGATAGATCATCTATTAAGAGCCTAAACACTGTGTTTTATGTGGATCTCAGAACAAACAGTGATTATTTCCCTATACAGCATTAGCTGTTGGTTTTTATAACCGAGGAGTGTGTTTACTGCGCGGTACATACTGGGTCTTTAAATATACGTTCTGCCCACACAGTGTGTTTTGTGTGGATCTCAGAACAAACAGCGATTATTTCCCTATACAGCATTAACTGACTGGTTTTTATAACCGAGAAGGAGTGTGTTTACTGCGCGGTACGGACTAGGTCTTTAACTATACGTTCTGCCCACACGGTGTGTTTATGTATTTTGTGTGGATCTCAGAACCAACAGCGATTATTTCCCTATGCAGCATTAAGTGACTGGTTTTTATAACCGAGGAGTCTGTTTACTGCGCGGTACGGACTGGGTCTTCCAGTGTAATTAAAACTGACAAATTTTGCCCCAGGGCAACTCTTCCACGCAGTCAGAGTTTTGTCCTAATGCTGCCCTCCGAACACAAATTTACCCCGAATGCTCAACACGTTTCCTCTGCTGCACTCCCCCCCCCCCGCCACCAGTCCATTTCCCTTCACGCTACATTAATTTACCAACTCTTTTCCTCCTTTTGAGCCTGTAACTGCCAGCAGGGAAACTGGGATTTGCCTGAGAACCTTCAGGGCAGTAAACTTTTCTGTTTCCCCAGAATAATAATAATAATAATAATAATAATAATAATAATGCAGTGTCTTTCATTCCCCCACACCTCTTGACACCTACGAACGCTGTGAAAAGTGCAGTTCTGAACACGTGCGGTTATTTGACTGTGGTTTTCCATATTATCATCGTGAAAATGAAAATTCCGAAGAAAATGTTGCCTTCTCTCAGTCTGGTTATCCATTTCTTTGTCGCGTTAATTACCTGCTACTGGAACCAACAATAAATATCCCACGGGCCAAATTTTATTATCACAGTGTCATTACATGCTTTAGTGTACAAATATTAAGTGTGCGTCATTTCTGCAAAAAGCAAAGTGGTTTCGTTTTATTATAAAACTGTGTCTGCATCTGTTTGCCCTGATGGCTTGATGCTTGTGTTGGCAGTGTGGGTTCCACCAGCACTCACTTCCAAAGCCCTCGTATCAGTCGTGCGTGATTATTGGTCCTCCGGCTGGCCCATTGCTCTTTCTGGGAAAGTGAATAGCTTCGTGTGTGTTTTGTGAATTCCAGAGCTGGCATTAGTGTTGACTTGTTTAAGTCCATTATGGCCTTGAAATGTACGTTGACTTAAAACTTTTTAACATCTTCATGTCAATAATAATAATAATAATAATAATAATAATTATAATGACAGTAATACCAATATCACGTGTTTCCCGCCTGCATTATATAAAACAGCCATCAGTACTAGTGCTGCCATACAGAAGTACTGCATTGTATCGTACTTACAGCGAGATATGTTACTACAAATATAATCACCCATTTCTAAATATTTTCAAATATTTTCGAAGAAATTTTTGCGCTGAATTTCTGCGTAACGTATCAGTGTTTCGTGCTTGGCTTTAGGATTGTCAAGAGTGAAAAACTTTTTCCGCTTTGGAGATTTAAACTGTGAAGCAGGAGTGTGGGGATGGTGTGTGCCGTGTGTGCCGTGTACCGTGTTTGCCGTGTACCGTGTGTGCCGTGTGTACCGTGTGCCGTGTGTACCGTGTGCCGTGTGTGCCGTGTACCGTGTGTACCGTGTGCCGTGTGTACCGTATGTGCCGTGTACCGTGTGTGCCGTGTGTACCGTGCATACCGTGTGTGCCGTGTACCGTGTGTGCCGTGTGTACCGTGCGTACCGTGTGTGCCGTGCGTACCGTGCATACCGTGTGTGCCGTGCGTACTGTGTGTGCCGTGCGTACCGTGTGTGCCGTGCGTACCGTGTGTGCCGTGTACAAGACGCGTGTGGATTTAAGTGCACATGAAATTCAGTAAGCCCAAATGCTGAGAAATAATGGGAAAGTGACATTCACATGAGTGGTAACGTGTGGTAATTTGAGTCAGCAGGCAACTATCGTGCTGAACTTCGTGCATTTTAAAATATACATTGCACTCTTTAAACAAAATCTAACATATAAAGTTAGAAGTACGGGGTAGAGAAATTTCGATGCAAGGCGAGAATAATAGACTGTTCTCTAAACGGTCCGTAACTGCTCGGTAGACACCCAGCCGACTGTTTAATGGGTACAGGAGTAAAGCTGCCGGAGCTTGAAGCCAACTCATCTCCTTTATGTAGTGCCGAGAATGAGAAGAAGTTGCGCTATATCTCCACGCCTCCACCACACACACACACACACACGCAGAGGGACGCTTTGGTTTCATTTATCCCACTTTATGAGCTCGAGACTTGAAAATGTTGGGAGTGTTACCTGGATATACAATTTCGGCGACACGACGTACCTGAGTGACGTTACGTCTACTGTGGATCTGGGGCCGGGGGCGGGAGCGGGTGACGGGGGTGGCATCGACGAGGTGGAATTACAGAGCGACAGGATGAAGTGTGACGAGAGAGGGGGAGACGCTGGGAACAAGATTTGGTCGAAGGTACAATAATTAATTTTACTAATCCGGAAGATAATTAGCGGAGTGTAGCCAGTTACGTGTCACTTCGCAAAGTGTCTATAAGTGATGAAACTCTGCGACATCCTGCCGCGCAATTTTGTCGGCTTGTATCGCCACAAGATGCAGAGATGGCTGCTTGTTACCTTCTGGGCTGCCTGACTGTCCTGACCCAACGGCCGTCACAGCGTCTCGGCGTCTGCTTCGCATCCCGTGACTTGTCTGCAGGATTACCGGTGGGAGACGCCACTGTATGCTGATAAACATGACACGACTGTCAATCAGAGAGACGAAATCAGTCAGCGGGAAGTCAGCAGCCAGTGAATCAATCCGTCAGCAATCAGCCAGCCTAGAAAACGTCAATCAGAAAGCCTGTCAGCAGAAAAATCGACTTTCGCAATATCAGCCAGCGACCAGCAGACAATAAAGTCACTCAGCCAATAAACAGTCCTGTCTCCAGTACAGTCCAGTCTCCAGTCCAGTGCAGTATCCAGTCCAGTCCTGTCTCCAGTCCAGTGCAGTCTCTAGTCCAGTGCAGTCTCCAGTCCAATCCTGTCTCCAGTCCAGTGCAGTCTCCTTACCGATCCCCTACTCCCTCTTGTAACTTTATTACGCCGAATGGTTATTGGCCACTCCGGTGTGTCAGCCTGGTTCAAGGCTTGTTCTTTGTGCAGCTGTGCAGAACGCCGTTATGCTGGGCACAGGGCGACTGTCGACGTTACGGATAACTGCGTGGAAAAAGCTGGGTTCTGTTATCTAAAGGCAGCGTCTCTTATTGTGTTAGTGTTCCTGTTGTGTGGGGCTCAGACAGTTTGTGTGACTTCACCAGCTGAACCGCTTTTTGACATCTGATATCAAGTTCGTGTTAATTGCCCCACTTGAATTTGAGGTGGTACGTGCGTTGCACAGTGCCCTCTAAACACAACTTTACTCTTCGTGTGATCCTCAGATAAGTTCCGACGTTTCGGTAATCAGTCGGTATGGCGGTGGAGACACAGTGTCTAAGATAGGAAGTTCTCGCAGTTGTAATGATGAATGAGAGTGACACCGTGTCGACTGGTAAACAGCTACCGACGTTTCAGAGCAACATACTGTCGCCGCCGTCAGAGGCTCCCTGACAGACCCTAAAGCAAAGGTTGATGTTCTTCTGAAACGTCGGTAGCTATTTAAAATCGACTTGGGGTAATACTGCAGAAGACTTGGGTCTAGGGGCGCATTGTGTGTATTGCGGAGTACTGTTTTCAAGATAAAGCTGTTTAGTTTTCACTATCCTGAGTCAGTTAAATCCAATTGTTACCGATTCAGATCCGTCATAATATCAGGCTTCCTTTTCGTTTTCCCCCCATCACCGTCCGTAAGCCAAATGAATGTTAGAACGTCCATGGTTGTCGTAATTAGGAACGTTTGCCTGTTAAACTTTACGAAAAAACGTGGCTTAGCGTCCGTCAGGTACGTAAGAAAATTGTTGGTGTGTGGGGCCGCAGGCAATTAGCCAGAGGCAGGACTGGAACACTTTCTCCTGCTACATCTGAATTCAGAAACAGAAGAGACCCGGCTGCTGTCAGCATATCGACGTGTGCATGACAACGGGCGGACGGACAGACGGACAGAAGAAGAATGGAAGACATGAAGGACTGGCATTCCGGGATGCATAATTAGAACGGCTGCAAAGGGCTTCATCAGGCTTCATTACAAAGGAGGACCCCGGCAGGGACCCCTGCGTTTTTGTTCTCATGTTCAGTGACTCCTTTCTGACTGACAATTGTCATCATGTTGCAGCCTCCATACTAATGAGGGAGTTCGGAAATTTAAAGCTGAAGTCTGCGTTGGGAGGAGGATTCCTCCGATTTCTTCATATGTAAAATTTTCCGCCATGTTTATTTTCCCCATTTCAGTCAGTGTAGTTTACTGGGCTGTGGAATAACGACCGATGGATCGATATTCCATTCCAGGGAGTGTCAAGATAGTTTTCTGTCCACCACAGTTTTCGAACCGCTGTTGGGTCCCCCCCCCCCCCGGCCTTCCTATACAATGGGTGCTCAGGGCTCTGCGAGTTAAGGCGGCCGGGAAATAATCTTAAAGTGAAAAATAAACTAAATAAGAAAGGAACGTCGACTAAGCTGCGTAAAAATAGGTTGATTTTCTTGAAACTTGCGTTACGGATGGATGGAAACATTCTGCAGCGTGTACATTTATATGACATTCTTCTCTTTACAAGTGTGCGCAGTACTACGGACAGTGTCAGCAGGTGCGAGGGCGGGCACCTGAGCGAGAAGAACCCCTGCCAGCAGCGGACACTCCCTGTGCTTTAAAGGTTAAACACACACATCCGTCTTGTGACAGGGGTAAGAATGGACGGAGCTCTAAATCCGCAGTTTTGCCAACTGTACCGTATTTCCCATTTTCTCCAGATCTATCCAATTCCGTGACGTGCTTTTTCACGTTCTCACAAAAAGTTCCACAACGGAGCCGTTTCTGCAGGACGTGTGACAGCCTGCATCACAGCCACACTCAGATAATGTTTCTTACTTACAGTTTAGGCTGAGCCACTTGTTACATCATCTGCACACACTTGCTCGGCTACCAACTAGGCCCTTAAGGGCATACACTCGGCTACCAACTAGGCCATTAAGGGCATACACTCGGCTACCAACTAGGCCATTAAGGGCATACACTCGGCTACCAACTAGGCCATTAAGGGCATACACTCGGCTACCAACTAGGCCATTAAGGGCATACACTCGGCTACCAACTAGGCCGTTAAGGGCATACACTCGGCTACCAACTAGGTCATTAAGGGCATACACTCGGCTACCAACTAGGCCGTTAAGTGCATACACTCGGCTACCAACTAGGCCATTAAGGGCATACACTCGGCTACCAACTAGGCCCTTAAGTGCATACACTCGGCTACCAACTAGGCCATTAAGGGCATACATTCGGCTACCAACTAGGCCCTTAAGTGCATACACTCGGCTACCAACTAGGCCATTAAGGGCATACATTCGGCTACCAACTAGGCCCTTAAGTGCATACACTCGGCTACCAACTAGGCCATTAAGGGCATACATTCGGCTACCAACTAGGCCCTTAAGGGCATACACTCGGCTACCAACTAGGCCCTTAAGGGCACGCACTTATGACATAGGACGTCTTTCACGATTGATTCAGTGTTGAGATATTGCGCAGAGAGAGAGAGAGAGAGAGAGAGAGACAAAGAGGCTCCTTTCAGCGTTGCCAAATGTAGGTCACCAAATATTACACATTAGTGGTGCTGGCATTATTAGCAGCTCACCATATATTCCACATTAGCGGGATAAAGGATAAAGTTTTTGTTGAGATGTTTCTTTAGAGGCGACAGTAAGAAATTGGGCTTATGTTTTAAATCTGCCGAACACATGCAGTAGAGTGTAATTTGTGTTCCATAAGAACGCCAAAAAGGGCTGAAGACAGTTGTTTGCTTTCTCACTGTGTCGGCGAGTCCGGTAGCTTTATCACATGGAAAGCCCGCGTTCGCCAAGTCATCTCGTGTTAAGGAGCATGATAAAACGGATGTGCTGTACTTTATTTCACGATCCAAGCAGGAATAAATGTAGTTTTGAGCAGAGATGCGGCGTAAAATTAATTGTTTCAACTTATTTCATTGCTTCTGTTGCTAACGATAGAACTTCCCAGTTCAAATACTCCCACACTAATGGTTATGTCTAACGGTGTGCCACCTACGTAGGTTGCCATAGTAAATTAACGACACCCATTTGTTTTATGGATACTGGAGACGTGATACTATGAAATGGCCCTCGGCTTTGGATTGCGAATTGTGTTTCTTAACAGTTAGTGTAAATTGGGTAGCCGAGACATGTGTGTAGCGTTGGAATATTAGGATAGCAAAGAGGACTTTTCTTTTTCGAAAACTCTCGCTTCTGATTCAGACTAAAGCCTGAAGATCTGAAAATACAACGTTTTGAGTTTATGTTTTATGTGGGTTTCAAACTTGGTCCAGCGCCCTAAGGAATGTGTTCACCTTGTATTTGGGAATGTTTTGACCTAAAAGGGTGGCACTGAAGGGTTCCGAAGGCACTGCATCGTACCGAGCTTCATAATTTATTGTCACCACCAGACACAACTGTGATATCAAATGGAGGTTGAGATGGGTGTGTAATATAGCATGCATGGAAGTGTTGCAAAATGCGTGTAACTTCCGTCGGCAAATACGAATGTAACAGAGAACGTAGGACGCATATTATGTGCAAAGATAATATTAAAATTTGCCTTAAACAAATGCTGTGTGAATGTGTGTAGTGGGTTGAAGCTGGGCAGGCTGGCATTAAGAGAAGTGTGTGAATATTTCACTTAGGCGTAATGTACACTGTGAACCATTCGGTTAGGGTTGCTGTACACTGTGAACCGTTCGGTTAGGGTTGCTGTACACTGTGAACCGTTCGGTTAGGGTTGCTGTACACGTGTGAAGCGTTCGGTTAGGGTTGCTGTACACGTGTGAAGCGTTCGGTTAGGGTTGCTGTACACTGTGAACCGTTCGGTTAGGGTTGCTGTACACGTGTGAAGCGTTCGGTTAGGGTTGCTATACACGTGTGAACCTTTCGGTTAGGGTTGCTGTACACGTGTGAACCGTTCGGTTAGGGTTGCTGTACACGTGTGAACCGGTCGGTTAGGGTTGCTGTACACTGTGAACCGTTCGGTTAGGGTTTCTGTACACATGTGAACCGTTCGGTTAGGGTTGCTCTACACGTGTGAACCCTTCGGTTAGGATTCAGGTCTGCGTGTAAATGTTCCAACTGTATTAAGAAAACACATCGTCACCACAAATTTATCGTATTTCTTCAGAGCCCAGAGATTCAGAAAGACTGTGTGTCGTACGCACCAGTTTTACTTACGTGCGGTGGATACGCATGACTAACCCGGAGCAAAGAATATGTGATTGGTGGGGCGTGTAACACGCATGGTAATTTTACAGGAAAACTGTCCCTTTGCAAGACGTCGCAACTTTTTCTATTGCTGCTTAGACTGATTTAACACTAGACAGGTGCGACTGGATACATTCACGCTCCTTCCGCTTTACCCTTGCGGAAACGAGCCACTTTACACATTGAACAGGAGGCCAGGCGGGTTGTGAAGCTGTCTGAACGCTCTGGAGAAGATAATGATCACCACCGCCGGGAATCGAAAAGAGACTGTTGGTTGCTCCACTCGCAATCTAGGCCAGGATTCTCAAGCTACACTGTAGTGCGGACAGACAGAGAGGGTACTTTGAGGCCTTATGCGGGCTGAACATTATTTTGAGTAATAAAGGTAGCCTTGTTATTGCAACTACACAGGACGTTACAGGATTTATTAGTAGAGCGAGGTGTACGTAACGTTACGATACAATACATGCGGTGCTGCACATGCTAACAGCAGGTTCTTTTCAGTGCGCAGCCCACTCAGCCTTAATAACCAGAGAGAAACAGGTATCGTCAATCTACTTGCACTTGTCCGCTAGTAATTAGACCCGCTATATTACAGCCTCTTCGGTGTACATAGGATTTTGGTGGGGAGACCTGAGGGAAGGTGACCACTTGGGAGACCCAGGCGTAGATGGGAGGATAATATTAAAATAGATCTTAAAGAAGTAGGATGGGGTCATGGACTGGATTGAGCTGGTTCAGGATAGGGACAGGTGGCGGGCTCTTTTTAATGCGGTAATGAACCTCCGGGTTCCATAAAATGCGGGGAATTTCTTGGCTGGCTGAGAAACTGTTAGCTTCTCAAGAACGCCTCTGCTCCGTGGAGTTAGTTAGTTAGTTAGTTATATTACAGCCTCTTCTTGTTCTGTTTGTCTCGTCTAGTGCGCCCATTTACACCTGACTTTATATAAAAATATGTCTATAATCGTTTAAAAGTAATTTGTATATTTATAAAAATTAATGAACTTTAGTTACTGAATTTAGTACTTTATTACACGACTGTCTGTCTGTCTGCTGACGTCACCGTCCACGAACGTCTAAACTTGCTGTCTTAAAGACCGCGACGGCGACCCTTCTAAATCAGGAAGTTACTCGACACAAAGGGGGGGGGGGCACTGTACAGTTGGAGCGAGATCAGGCTCAGGGCCCCGTGTTTGAGGCCCTGGTCTGGTCTCTATACCGGCTCACACATTGCAATTGGAAGTTGGTAAGGCTTACGGACTTTGGCAGCAAGGCCGGACGTTGGTGTCAGTTTCGTGCTAAGGTGGGTCTCCGAACTGAAGGCTGGGAAGGTGGCTAGATTCTTCTGGCAGAGGGTAAAGACGTGTGGCGAGCTGCCGTGAGCACAGCGATGGGTATTTGGGCTCAGTAAATTGCAGGGGACTTAGGAACTCTTAGCTTATGAAAGACTCCGTTCCACATTTGATCTCCCTTCGGCTGGCCTTGCTACTGCAGCTGGCAAAGCGGTGCGCCGTTCCTGGGCGATGACTTCTCCGACACTTCTGTCGTGCGGATAGTCTAAACACCTTCTTGCAGGCGCTTTCAACAGACGCCGGCTGATTACGACTACAGTTTCTCAAAAAGGCATCGGCAATGTGTCGATTGGTACATTATTACCAACGTCCCGGCGGAAAGTATCTTCTTATATCCCCCTGAAGATGGAGGCAGCAGTTTCTTCCTAATGTTGCTGCACACTGCGAACATTTAACAGTTATGATCATTTATTTACTTTGGTAAGGAAGCATTTTGTGCAATGGTTGCCATAATATCGATGACTGAATACGTGACATTTAAAATGCGTGTCGTCTGGCAATACTTGTCGTAATTAGACGCAGCCATTTTATTCGTGAAAGTCGTCAAGTGCATTGCCATTCGTGATTCGTGTACAAACACAAAGCAGCGCACCCTGTGTGACCGCCCTTTCTCCTCGTGGTTCCCCGTCCTTGGGCGATGCAGTGTCGGTCAATCAGCATAGAGGAACTCGCTTAAAGGGGATGGATCAGCAACTAGCTAACTAACTCGACGGAGCAGAGGCCTTCTTGAGAAGCTAACATTTTCTCAGCTAGTCAAGAAATTCCCCGCATTTTATGGAAACCGAAGGTTCATTACCGCATTCACAAGAGCCCGCCATCTGTCCCTATCCTCAGCCAGCTCAATCCAGTATATACCCACATCCAACTGCTTGAAGATCCACTTTACTATTATCCTCTCATCTACGCCTTGGTCTCCCAAGTGGTCGCTTTCCCTCAGGTCTCCCTACCAAAATCCTGTATGCACCTCTCTTTTCCCCCATACGTGCCACACGCCCCGCCCATCTCATCCTTCTTGATTTGATTAACCGAATAATATTTGGTGATGAGTACGAGTCATTAAGTTCCTCGTTATGCAGTCTTCTCCAATCCCCTGTCGCCTCGTCCCTCTTAGGCCCAAATATCCTCCTCAGCACCCTATTCTCGAACACCCTCAGTCTTTGTTCCTCCCTCAGTGTGAGAGACCAAGTTTCACACCCATACAAAGTAACAGGTAAAATTACAGTTCTGTATACCCTAATCTTTGTGTTTTTGGATAGCAACCTGGAAGACAAAAGATTCTGCACCGAATGATAGCAAGCATTCCCCGACTTCAATCTGCTCTTAATTTCTTCATGAATGGAGTTTCGATTTGTTAGGGTTGCTCCCAAATGTTTGAATTCTTCCACCCTTTCAAAGGATTTATTATCTATAATTATGTTGTGATTGTGTCCTGCATTCTGATTTCGAGACATGACCATGTACTTAGTTTTCTCAGCATTTACTTCTAGACCAATCTCCTTACCAGCAATCACTAAATCTTCTGAGTTTTTCTTTATACTGTGTATGCTTCCGGCCAATATATTAACATCATCAGCATAAACCAGAAGCTGATGTGTACCATTCAATTCCAAGTCCTCCTGGTTTGCCTGAACCCTCCTAATGGCATATTCTAAAGTAAAGTTGAAAGGCAATGGCGACAGAGCATCTCCTTGTTTCAAACCATTCTTAATAGGAAACGTGTCAGACAGATGTTTGGCTACCCGAAATCTGCTATAGGTTTCACTCAGACACATTTTTATTAACCTTACTAGTTGCATGGGGATACCAAACTCAATGAGAATATTATACAAGACCTCCCTCCTAACTGAATCATAGGCTTTCTTGAAGTCTATAAATAGCTGATGCACTGCCTCATTGCATTCCCATTTTTTCTCAATGGATGGATCAGTATCATCTTGTAACTTCCGTTTAACATTCCGAGGGTTGTTACTTGGCTTTAAGTGGTAGACGAAGACAGTGACGCATGGTGCATGACCCGGGTTTGATTGTAGGATAGGACAGCGGTTTATGTCTTGAACACGGAAGCCTACCAAGCTTGCGTAACACACAGACACAGGAAGGCCTTTCCATAAACGTAAGGGTGGCACTTCACCCTACATGATGTTCAGACCTTGTGACTTTGCCGTGCGTCTTCACGTCGTTATGCTTAATCACCCATACATTTTAAATAAGCCACGTCTGTTTAGTGGAACAGCTGCAATGCCATGAATGATTCAGGTTGTGTGAGTGCGCGATTTCTGTAAGCAGCAGTTGCTTACGGAAGCAGGATGCAACGCATTTGCGTGCCTGCTTATGCAGATGTGATAATGTAATGAAGCACGCTGTTACTGGCTGGCGATTAAATGAAGGCGTTGGATTTAGCGTTTATTGCGGACTGCTGGCGGTAAAGGAAGGCGCGCTGTCTGCGTCGTTGCTTGTAATTGTTTTATCAATCGGACAAGCGGAGACGCCTTTTGTGTTTGAACAAAATATTTTGTAACGCGCCCTTTTATGTGCCTGTCAGTAAGAAATCAATTAGTAATCACAAAAATTATTTCAGGCTTGCGCCGCGGTGTTGATAGAATCTGCGCTCTTCTGGGGTGTTACGTAGCGTCGAGTGAGACTCATTTATCTACGTTTCGGGACAACATCGGGCCTATCATCAAGGGTCAAGAAGTCCAAGAAGAAAATCTTCTTTGCCTTTTAAGATGGGACCGGTGCAATGTCCCGAAACGTCGGTGAACGATTACCCCTCGACGCTGCGTAACACCAGAGAAGAGTGCAGATCTCATCACAAGAATTTTTTTCTGTCAAAATTACGTGTCGGCCTGCTTTTCTTGCAGGATTTGAGGTTAGTAAACCGTGACAGGAAGACTTTAAGGCATATTGAGTTGGAGGTATGTTTCCGTGCATTCTGAGCCTCGGCGCCGAATGGAGACAAGTGTCGGCGTCACAGTCCAGCCGCTTCACCCCTGACAGTTAGCCTCCGGCACGCGATGAATATGAAAATGTGTGGGCTGCAGAGGCGGTCTGTACGTGTTGGCGAAGAACAATGTCTTCAACCTGCCGAGAATCTGCACCCGATATCTCGATCCTATATCGAGTAGTCTAGTCACTGATCCAACTGAGCTATCCCAATATTACAACTGTCATCTGTGGCGCAGACTTCGTGATTGTGTACTTTCACAGTTCTTGTTACTAAATTTCATTGAAATCTGGTTCAAGTCGGCAAAGATCAAAGTTCTGATTTGGTAATTAAATAAAGAACGATGTTTAATTGAGTGCAAGTGGTTTAACTTCTCTGTCAGGCTTATCTTATAATAAATGTCATATCACCGTTCATAAAATTAACTCCTCTGCTTAAAATATGCACTTTTTAATGTACTATTGAAGCCGAAAATTGAAAGAATACACAATTAACCTTTTAAAGCCCAGTGGTTACTATACGTACCGCCAGTTTAACATTCAACAATTCTACGTTCTGCCCACACAGTGTGTTTATGTGTTTTGTGTGGATCTCAGAACAAACAGCGATTATTTCCCTATACAGCATTAACTGACTGGTTTTTATAACCGAGACGGAGTGTGTTTACTGCGCGGTACGGACTGGATCTTTAAATATAATTCTACGTTCTGCCCACACAGTGTATTTATGTGTTTTGTGTGGATCTCAGAACAAACAGCGATTATTTCCCTATACAGCATTAACTGACTGGTTTTTATAACCGAGACGGAGTGTGTTTACTGCGCGGTACGGACTGGGTCTTTAAATATAATTCAGGTTAATTTTAGTCTTCAAATGTCTATTACGGCTGTAGGTAGCAATACACCGGGATCTGACAAGCTGTGTGACATGTGGCGCGGAAAGTCACTACCGTGCTGAAGGAATAGACCTACCGACTGCATAATTCCTCTCGATACGTGGAAAATGTAGTGTTCACACCTTGGCCAACCAATCACCTCTCGTCTTGCAGTTGCTGTTTTGTTTTGCACCAGCATTGAAATGCCGGAACCGTACGTCATCCAACTTCAAAGCGCTTCCTTTCCCACCCTGTGCAATTCGGTATATTATTAATATAACGCACTGTTTTGCTGCCTGTGGCTGTCGACTCCAAAGCTCACTCTATAATTAGGACACTCCTACATGTTTGTGGCAGAAATCAAAATGGGCGGGTTAGTTGATGGCATTGCTCACGGAAACGTTAAATCGAATTATTATTTAATCTCAACGACAAAGTTAAATCTGGAACCCAGAAGTATTGCGTTAGAACTAATCATCACACTGTATGATCACTTGGAATAACATTCAGCTGTCTGTGAAGAGTGGAACAGCCAGCACGTGCGCGCATGCGTGCTGCTTTGTTGTTTTCACAGCTGAGATACAGCGAAAATAAAGGCCGATATAATTAGTTGAAAGATCGGCAATGGGATTTTGTAAAAGGGCCTCACCATTGCTGGAGTCACTCACCCTCCGGGATTTTGTAAAAGGGCCTCACCATTGCTGGAGCCACTCACCCTCTGGGATTTTGTAAAAGGGCCTCACCATTGCTGGAGTCACTCGCCCTCCGGGATTTTGTAAAAGGGCCTCACTTTTACTGGAGTCACACTCCGGGATTTTGTAAAACGGCCTCACCATTGCTGGAGTCACTCACCCTCCGGGATATTGTAAAAGGACCTCAACTTTGCTGGAGCCACTCACCCTCCTCTACAGTTTATACTGCCGTCTCGTTCCTTAAGGTAAAGCAGACGGAAGGTGAAGCTTGTCACTAACTTCACAGTAGTGTGAAAGGTTAAATAACGCGTGGAGCTCTGTCTCCACACAGGCAAGGTCCGTGTGGTTGGGTTAGCATTCCTGATCGAACCGAATTTGTGCCGACAGGAACCGACAGACGAGAGTCGAGCAGTCCTGAAGACAGGGAAGCAGAACCACTGTAGAAACTTTGCAGTATCGATTTCAGTTGTGCTGTTAGAACCCTCTTAATTTCAACTGGCTTCAAATCCCTCAGTGAAAATCGTACCTCTTTGTTTTTCTCCCATAACCCTGATTTAACACTTGTCATGTACAGTCGAACCCGGTTATAACGACATCGGTTTATACGACACCTCGTCTATAGCGTCAGATATTCTGTGGTACCAATTAATTCCTCACTGTTAACCATAACATTATACTCGTCGGTTATAACATCACTCGTTTATAACGACACAAAATATTCAGTCCCTTGCATGACGTTATAACCGGGTTCGACTCTATATGTCGGTTCCCCCTGAGCCATCCTCGCACGAACTTTCTACAAACTACGATCAGTGCAAGAACGGGGCAGAAAATGCGACCGTGCGGTGTCTGGCTGTTGAAGTGCAGTGTGATTTGTGAGAGAAGAAAACTTTACAGCTAGCGTATTGTCGTACTGTCGCATATTCATATTGTCTTAGGGGTTTGTGTTAGGATGGCAACACTGATTGCATACAGAGTGGCGTAAGGTTGAGTGTGGAGGGAAATCATTATGTATTGACATCGTTTGATATGTGAAACCTACGATATTGATTGCCGTCCAGATGTGTCAAGCTTGGCAAAAGAACGCGACTAGACTGTGTTGTGTTTGGGGTGTCAAACACTTTTTGTGTTTGCTGCTTCTGTTGTTGACACTTACTGTGGGGTGGTGTTTTGCTGGTCCGTCGTTGAACGTTTGACTGTACCCCCCATGCAGGACTGCAGGTGACCGCTGCATATGTAGCCCCTAGTTCGAAATTTTTATTTACCTAACAGACACTCAACTGTGACTGACAAATTGCCAGCAAAATGCGAAGTGTTCCTGTTGAATGAGCACCATGCCATGCGGGAGTGTATAGTCATGGCAGGTGGAGCATTACAGGGAAGAAATGCGTCAACAGAGTCAAACATTTGCCAACCAATTCCATCCTGCGGAATTCTTCTTGAGAAGGTAATTTTTCAAATATTTGAAACGCTTCCTGCACTTTATGCATTGCGAATTTCGTCTCTATCCTGAGCCAAATTACTCCAGCCAATTCCCTCATCCTATTTCTTTAACCCTTTAAAGACGAAGCGTATCTGTTTTATATAAGGACTCAGTGCGTACCGCACTGTAAACACTCTCCACTTCGGTTATAAAAACCAGTCTCTTAATGTTTTATAAGGCAAAAGTTGCTGTTTGTTCTGAGATCCGTACAAAACACGTAAACGCAATGTGAGCACCACGTGGAATTTTTTAATGTTAAACCTGGTGGTACGTAAAGTTACCGCTAGGCTTTAAAAGGTTAATATCAATTTTAATATTATCCCCACTCTACACTTCTGTCTTCACAGTAATCCTGTTCCTTCTTGCTTACTCACTAAAACACTCTGCTTATTCCTTTTTTCCCCGCATACGTTCCACATGCCCTGCCCATCTCATCCTTAGTCATTTGATCACCCGAACGGCTTTCGGTGAGCAGGACAAAAAACGAAACTCCACATTATGAGTTGAAAATCAAAATTTTTATTCCAATGTGTATTTCCGTACAGACAATGAATTACGTATATACGTCATATGTATGCAGTCGAACCCGGTTATAATGACATCGCTTTATACGACACCTCGTCTATAGCGTCAGATATTCTGTGGTACCAATTAACTCCTCACTCTTAACCATAACTGCACACTACTCGATTATAGCAGTACTCGTTTATAACTACACAAAGTATTCAGTACCTTTCATGACGTTATAACCGAGTTCGACTGTGTGCGTGTGTGTATATACACACGCACGAACGCACGCACACAGGCCTGTGGCACTCCAGGGATCCTATAAAGTAAAGCACTTCATTAGACTCCAAATAATATTACAGAAGAGGTAAGTGTTCTGCTATCAGATCGAATTTCTGGACGTATCTGAGCAAAACTGTTCGCTGTCGTGGGAACGGGGTCGACAGTAGCCCGTTGCACGCTGACAGGTCGATGACGTGGGCTTCGAACACGGGAAAGTTTACTTGTTCGTACAACCGTGAATTTATAAATTAACGCTTTATGTCCGATTGGCAACTACACAGGCTGTCAGCTGTCAGTACCCAGCGCGTCCGCATTCTGCTCACGCGGTGTATAGACGCGGTGAGCACCGTGCTCACAGCAAGCAGCGTTACCGAGTGATGTTTGTAACGGGGAATCGGGGTGTTTTCTGTGAGACTGCAACTGCACTTGTGTCTGCTACATACGTCAGGGTCAGCCCACTTCCTCCTAGCTTCTTCACGCCTGAACGCTCAAACTTTACATGAATGACAAGCGAGAAAAACTTGGGAAACTTCAGAGCAGTGAGTTTTCCTGTTCTGCTTTCTGTAATAAATGTAATGGCTTCCGTTACAGCCTGCTTCTTACTGCTACTCTTGTTTTTCTCTTTCTTCCTTTGTATATTTTTATTCGGACGTCTAACTATTAATGCTGAAATTTCTTATGCCTTTAATGTCTCTCACCGTTACCTTGATGTTTCGGCGACAGACCTTGTACACCCCTGTCACAACCAATCCCCTTGTACACCCCTGTCACAACCAATCCCCTTGTACACCCCTGTCACAACCAATCCCCTTGTACACCCCTGTCACAACCAATCCCCTTGTACACCCCTATCACAACCAATCCGTGTTCTCGCCCACTGAACGCCCAAATTATGAATATAAAGCAGGAGCTGTCTCTTCGCTTCTCGTCTTGCAATCGGTTCACTGGGTTTTTCATAAAAGAAGTGAATGAGAATTTCAGTCCAATTTGACTTGCTCTGTGCCGTATTTACATTTTGTCTTTTCTTCCACAGGTG
The DNA here is from genome assembly GCA_013340265.1 of Coptotermes formosanus. Taxonomy (NCBI): domain Eukaryota; kingdom Metazoa; phylum Arthropoda; class Insecta; order Blattodea; family Rhinotermitidae; genus Coptotermes; species Coptotermes formosanus. Next base: position 647,548 of record BLKM01000549.1, on the reverse strand, counting down.
ACTCGGCGCGATCCGTAGAACTGAGTGAAGCAGAACTGTGCAAGGTAGGGAGTGGCTTGCTGGCCTCAGACATGTGAACTTTGGTTGAATGTGACGTACACGGGGGAATGTCTTAAACGAGGCATTGATGGGCCTGGTATTGTATAGCAGAGCTTGTTGCTTTGTTGTTTGTAAGGAGATCTGTGACAGAGTCATTACGGGGAATGTGAGTGCTTAGAATTCGAGCAAGACAAATCTCGCTAGAAGCACTGACAGTTGTGTTGCGATCGGGGAAATGAGTCTTCCGCATGCTGTAAAGACTTGCAGACTTGACCAGTGGAATGTCTACACCACACTTAAAGCGTACGGAATACCAGTACTTGCTTAAGTAAGCGTAAAATGTCCCTGTGATTAATTAAGCAGCACGCCAATATATCGTTTACCCCCCCCCCCCTATGAAGAGGGCCCCACATCCATTAATTATGAGCTTGTGTGGCCCCACGTCTGCTCTGAACTCCGCTGAAAACAGGAAATATTCCACCCTGTTAGTTTAATCTGGATCTTCCTACTCTCCAGTCAGGGCTGTCACTATACCCCCTAAGCTATCCAGGCTACCCAGGTGGGATCGCCGTGTTTTGTTCGCAGCGGGTTTATCTCTAATATGGATAAACATTGCGAACTTTGTACACTGAGATTTCAAAGGGTGACGTAACAGTTGTTGGGGTGGTTGGTGACAGTGGGTGAGACGGACGATGCACTGGTCACGCAGAATGTACCTAAGTATACATTTCTTGTTCAAAAGCTCAAGGCAAGAAACAACTGGAAGCCGTCTGCGTAATTTGGAAGACGCGACTGGAGTGATTGGTGGTGGGTTCCACTCGGGATTTAATGCAGGGACCAGCGTCTTCAGTGCATAACATGAACTGTAGTTGAAGACCTAGTCCGTACCGCGCAGTAAACACTTCGTCTCGGTTATAAAAACCAGTCAGTTCATGCTGTATAGGGAAATAATCGCTGTTTCTTCTGAGATCCACACAAAACACATAAATACACTGTGTGGGCAGAACATATATTTAAAGACTCAGTCCGTACCGCGCAGTAAACACTCCGTCTCAGTTATAAAAACCAGCCAGTTAATGCTGTATAGGGAAATAATCGCTGTTTGTTCTGAGATCCACACAAAACACATAAATACACTGTGTGGGCAGAACTTATATTTAAAGACTCAGTCCGTACCGCGCAGTAAACACTCCGTCTCAGTTATAAAAACCAGCCAGTTAATGCTGTATAGGGAAATAATCGCTGTTTGATCTGAGATCCACACATAACACATAAATACACTGTGTGGGCAGAACTTATATTTAAAGATCCAGCCCTTATCGCGCAGTAAACACACTCCGTCTCGGTTATAAAAACCAGTCAGTTAATGCTGCATAGGGAAATAATCGCTGTTTGTTCTGAGATCCACACAAAACACATAAATACCTTGTGTGGGCAGAACGTATATTTAAAGATCCAGCCCGTATCGCGCAGTAAACACACTCCGTCTCGGTTATAAAAACCAGTCAGTTAATGCTGTATAGGGAAATAATCGCTGTTTGTTCTGAGATCCACACAAAACACATAAATACCCTGTGTGGGCAGAACGTAGGATTTGTGAATGTTAAACCTGGCGGTACATAATAGTAGCCACTGGGTTTTAGGGGTTTAACTTTGAATGCCATAAGCCCGCAGTTCTTGAGCCGCTTGCAGCAATAGCTGAGAATCAAACCGGCCGCAATTACAAAACACAGACAAAAGAAACGCCAGTTGGTCCTGTGTATAATTGCTTTCCATTTGGGTATCGCAGATGCAGTGCAATGGTTGATACTGCAGACACTCAACTATAGAAATCAAAAGTTACGTAATCAAACAGGAAAGCGCCATCAAATTGTCTGCCGCTGTGCTTGCACATGTCTTTAACAACCCATGCTGCCGTACATATTGGTAAGGGTAAGGCGTGTATCTTGTAATAATGTGTGTTATTTTCGAGTCAGTGTTAGCGGAAAGCACTGAAATTATTAGACTTTTCACGTATGTGTGTGGAGTGTCCGTCTGTACGCACATAACAAGTCGGTAATACCCGGACAGATATATATTAAATTTCGTATCATTGAATTTTAGGAACGCTTGCCATGCCGTATCGGTCTCAGTTACCATCACACATAAACACGTACCCAGAGGTCCCTATGTAAATGCATATATATATATATATATATATAGTGTATAATGCGTGTAATGTGAGGGGGAAGAACAACGTTGCTTGTTTATTCGTTCCAATTTAAGGTAGGCCTATAGATTTGCCGTCTTGCCAGTTTAAACGCCAATCCATGCGCAGTGAGTATTTGTGTAAATTTAAATTTTATCTGCTCTGTGGAAGGGTTTGTCACAATCCCCGGTACCAACTTAGTGTTCCCGTGGTCTCGGCCCTCACGTACTTGCTGTGTGCAAAGTGTAAACACTTTGCACCTTTTAAAGCCTAGCGGTAACTTTACATATCACCAGGTTTAACATTAAAATATTCTACGTGGTGCCCACATTGCGTTTATGTGTTTTGTACGGATCTCAGAACAAACAGCAACTTTTGCCTTATAAAACATTAAGAGACTGGTTTTTATAACCGAAGTGGAGAGTGTTTACAGCGCGGTACGCACTGAGTCCTTATATAAAACAGATACGCTTCTTCTTTAAAGGGTTAAAGTGTGTTTATTTATTTATACATTAACACGTGCACAAAAGTTAGAATCAGACAGACCTTTGCAAAAAACTTTAAGCACGTCCCGACATGTTTCGGTGTTTTAAATACACCATCCCATGAGGATATTAAACTTTAAAGTGTATTTATCATTGGGGCTTTGAAATGCTTGCAATCATCAATTCAACCCTCTTATGAAGTAGAGAAACAAGATTTGAGATTCACAACCTAAAAATCCGGAAGCAAAAACAGACGACGCGACAAAAATCTCGCTTTATTTATTTCTCTACTACATTAGAGAAGGTAAATAAGAATTGGGGAGACGGAACGAGGAGCTTACGTTCAGCACAGGCGTAAAAATTCCCCCCGGTTGGTAAATATAAAAAGAGTGTAGTTGCGTTGGCAGAACTACGTGCAAGTGCCGCTAAGTTGCCCGGCCTTCTGAGTCGAGATGCAAGATGCCGAGGGGCACGTTTACACACATGCTTGGTTCTTCTGCTTTGGCATACAAAACACAGACTGTAACTGAATTACCTACCAGCAAGCATGACGTGTCGGAAGTGACGTAACAGCGACGCTAAGTTGACTGACATTAATTCAGTTCACACGTAACAGAACTTCCAGCTCCTCTCCAGTTCCATGTTTTATCGTGATTCATCTCCTGTCTCATCATTGGTTTATGTTGCTTCACATTTTTATTCTCAGTTCTTTCTTGTCTCTTCACCAGTTCTCTTTATCTTCTCTTCATTTTTGTTCTATTTATCTTAACCTCTCCCTGTCTTTATTAGTATTCATATCTCTCTTCCCTCCGTTTTATAATTTTCCTACCTTCATTATTCTGCTCTCATTTATCCCTAACCTGACCCTTCGCTTTACGAAACTTTACAGGCTATAATTGGAAGTCCCGTTGCTGGGTCTGACAGATGTGGTGTTGTTATGTCTGTGGAACTTCACGGTGTGTCCCTCTACGTTGTTTCAGATCACTGCCAATGTCTGCCGGCGTTTCTTCCCTTCCTCTTCTCCTTTGCTCAAAAACTGGAGCCGTATGTGCGTCGGAAAATTGGGCAGCCACAAAAATTAATGGCTTTTTGTCAGAGGTAGCAAATCATACCAGCAGTTACAGGATTGCACTTTGAGAAACTGCCACTTGACTGGTGCAGTAAATTAAACATTCCTCTTGTCTCGTTAAATTTTTGGTCTGTGATAAAGCAAACAGTGGTTGTTGGCTTATATGCAGAACCTGCCTGCGACGATATATATGTCTAGAATCAAAAGAGAGGAAGAGTCTGTTGCTCGGGAAACAGTGGCACACTCTGAAACTGCGTGATGTGTGTTGTTCACACATTATGNCCTAAATCCTCGCCCTTCTTGAACAGCCACCTATCGGACTGCATTTGCAGCGGGAACAGTCACTGTGTAGCCTAAAGTGCAAGAGTCGAAGGCACGCACTCACAGCGACCAGGCACGTACTGGGCAAGTACGCCCAAATACAGAGTTTGCCAAATAAACAAGTTGTGGGGGCAGTTTGTTAACTTTCCTTCCCGTAAAAACCCACCATTACTTGGGCTTTTCTCACGTTCCCAGTCTAAGGCACGCCATTTTGTTTTCTGTGTTGCAGGATGGTTCCAACTCGTTGCCTGTCACGTGCAGGCGCACTGCTGATCATCACTGTGTCCCTAATCGCCGTTGCTTTCTGTGCGCCTGAAGGATCGCCCAAACGCGCCCCGAGCGGTTTCTTGGGCGTACGTGGCAAGAAGGATTCTGGTCTCACCAGTGATGAGTCGTACAATGACGTCATAGGCAAGCGTGCTCCTGCCATGGGGTTCCAGGGGGTGAGGGGGAAGAAGGATGCCGACTCACAGCAGGAAATTTTACAGGACTTTCTGGAAAAGAGGGGGCCGTCTATGGGATTTATGGGCATGCGTGGAAAGAAAGATCCTGTGGACTTTGATTATTTTGAGAAAAGGGCCCCACCGCTGGGATTTCAAGGCATGAGGGGCAAGAAGGATCTGGGGGAGGAAGAATCAGAAATGTTTAAAAGGGCGCCAAGTGCAGGGTTCCAGGGGGTCAGGGGTAAGAAGGATGGCGGGTATTATAGTGACAAGAGGTTTGGCTTCATGGGGATGCGGGGGAAAAAGGACATGGACATGGAAGGAGACGACTACCCACAAATGTTTTCCGACGAGGATATCTGGGGAAACCAGGAAGACGTTTTGGAAGATTCTGAGGAGTTGAACAAGCGGGTGCCGTCAGCAGGATTTTTCGGCATGAGGGGCAAGAAGGTACCGGCGGCGGGCTTTTTCGGTATGAGGGGGAAAAAGGGTCCAGCAGCGGGATTCTTCGCCATGAGAGGCAAAAAAGCGCCCCTAGCTGGTTTCATGGGCATGCGAGGTAAAAAGGAGTCCGAAGGAACTGCAGATCGCGTAGAGGACTTGGAGACGCTGCTGCAATACCTGGGAGCCACGTACCAGCTCGGGCGCGACAAAAGGAATGGGGAAAGGACGCCTGCATCTAAGAAGGCGCCCAGCGGGTTCCTGGGGACACGAGGAAAAAAGAACTGGCCTGCAGAGCAAGGTAGATACTGGTGTGTCTGGGAGCGGCGTTGGGCTCTGAACTTTCTAAGGTTTGGAAACAGTGGCGTAGATAAGGCCTCCGCAGACCCAGCGACCTGGGGCCCCAAAAACCTACAGAATATTGAAATTTGCTGTGGCTTATTTCGACTGCATTCCGTTCCTCAGACAGACGGCATTATTCTGTGTCCCTTTTATGAGACCTGGCAGGGATTTTGTGAACAAATCCAGGTGCCCCCTTTATCGAGTTGAGGGACCTGCTACAGGGTTATCCACGCCACTGACACGAAGTGTGTACTGCGGTAGCGAAGTCCGCCTGTGGGCTTAGTAACTTCGTAAATACACCTTATATTAAAGTAGTAACATTAGGCTGGCAGCGTAGAACGCAGATTAGGCTGGTGATATAGAAGGTTATGTTAGGCTGGTGATGTAGAAAGAAGGAAGAAAGAAGCAATAGTAAAAGAGGCTGGGGTGATGACAACATGATGCTGTGTTGTGGAATGGCAGCGGGATTTTGTTGTAACTTCTGTGAACATTTGTATTTCACAAACCTAGGAACGTGTAACCTTAACAATACAGACACGCGGGTCTGTGCTCTTGCTTATTTTACTGCACTTGACGGGGCGTCGTGGCGTCGTGGGTCACGTTAATTCAGCTGGAAGAAAGTGTGAAAGATAAACTGGCAAGGGTTAGAAAGGATGCGGTTGTGGTCCCCTTTAAGCCATACCAGCATTTTTGCAGAAGGACATAAAGGTTTTTTGAAGTGCGGAGTGAGAATGACTGGTCAATTGGTCGAGATTTGAACACGGTGCCTCCAAAAATAAAACACATACCTCGACTAACACCCATGGTTACTTCTAAGTCATTAGGTAGAGACACGTCCACAGTCTAACCCTCCTCTTTTTTCTTCCTGGCAATGTTGCTGGACCGTACGTGCCATTGTGAACAGTGCTCCAATCGAATCAAAGTTGTTTCGGTCGTAAAAGATAGATGGCAGTTGTATAAAGTTTCAACGACAGAGGTGGAAATACGGAACTCGGAATCAGTGCCCAATTGTTGCTTTCACATTGCTAGCATGACTCTGCCATGTAACAGCCAACATCTAAACTAAAAGGCTCTTGTGAATCGGTTTTACTGCGGAACCCCATAAAATGCAATCCTCATGCCGGTAAAAGAGGGATCAGAGGTGAAATGTCTTCGAATCGGATGTCATTACCCGTATGGTGTGTAGCACCAAGAATGTGGCACATAAAATACAAGGTATATTCATGCCTTTAAAGCCCAGCATGTCCACATACTTTAACATTCACAAATTCTACGTTCTGCCCACACAGTGTGTTTATGTGTTTTGTGTGGATCTCAGAACAAACAGCGATTATTTCCCTATACAGCATTAACTGACTGGTTTTTATAACCGAGACGGAGTGTGTTTACTGCGCGGTTCGGGCTGGGTCTTTAAATATACGTTCTGCCCACACAGTGTATTTATGTGTTTTATGTGGATCTCAGAACAAACACCGATTATTTCCCTGTACAGCATTAACTGACTGGTTTTTATAACCGAGACGGAGTGTGTTTACTGCGCGGTTCGGGCTGGGTCTGTAAATATACGTTCTGCCCACACAGTGTATTTATGTGTTTTGTGTGGATCTCAGAACTAACAGCGATTATTTCCCTATACAGCATGAACCACATGGCCTTTGTAATAGAGACTGGGTGTTTACTGTGAGGTAGGAACTGAATCTTTGTGTACCATAATCCAATGAACTTATGCTAACGTGGCTGCGCAATCGCTCAGGCAGGTAGTCGTCGGTGTGTCTCATCGTGAAGGTCCAGGTTCGATCCCGGATAATTCAACATGATATTTGTAACAAAAAGAGTGGCATTAGTGCAGGTTTTTCTCCCAGTACTTCGGTTTCCTCCTGTCAGTATCATTACGCCAATGCTCCATACTTATCTTCACTTAGATAGACAAACAAGTGAGGCCCGGTAACCTTCCAAAAAGCAATGTTCTTTTGGAAATCCGGAAGCACCAGACAGAAAAGTATTTTTGCCTCATGCAGGCTACAGAAGGTTAATACACCTGCAATTACAAACAAGAACTTTTTTGGGTCTGTATAACCATGTGACCTTTCATATCACAGATTACTTAAGTGACATGTCAGTTGCTGACCTGGTGTTTTCAGGGCAGCCTGCATGTAAACTGAACATGCTTCCCTGCAGCATCAGTACCCATGTACCAAACTGCACTCTGTGCATGTGTGAGTGTACAGTTGTCCTCCACAATATGAGTGAATGTTGACAATGTCACATCATTGTGCTTGAGAATTCCCTTCTCCTCTGACATGACACTGCGTCACTGTGTGATCAGTCTCTGATATTTGTGAGGTACTATGTTGGTTTGAAACATAAAAAAATGATCACCTTATGATGCAGTGTCATGTCACAAGTGAACGAAATCCTGAGCATGAGTTTGGATGAGATGGTAACTGCACTTACTGGGGATGTCACGGCTGAGAAATGCGTACATTCATATGGGCAGAAAACCTGGCGAAAAAATAAGCCTGTGGAAGGGTACTTTTAAAGTGGATATAGTGGAAGGAATGTGTGGATGTGTGGGGGATTGAGCTGGCAAAGGGTAAGATGGGATTATGGGCTTTTGTAAACATGCTTAATATTCTGTTAAAGCGGGGACTTTTTAATGAGCTGAATGTCTTTCCATTGGAAATCCTAGGCACTGCATTTTGTGAGCTATTTGTCATTGTGCAGAGAAAAAAATTATTTTGTTGGCTTTTGCACTGCATGAGAAAGCAAGCTGAGGAATGACTTAAAAGATGAACCAAAAAATCTAGAAACTTGATGTTTATCACAAGGATATTCAGACCAGACAGAAGCAAGGATGAATAAATGACAGTATGCTGGACAATTTGGAAGTCTGCAGGGATGCGACTCTATGTCGCTGTTTGAGTAGTTCCTGGCATTTCAAAGGATAACGTAGCTGACAACAAAGTGCCACATTCCAGAATACTTGAATCTTCAGCAACACAGCTGTGAGAACCGAAAGCTTTGTAGCATTGCTGATGCATTCATGTCTGTTTCAGTTGTGGTGCCCTCGCAAAGAACTGAACCCGAGCTTCTCACATCCCAACTCTCAGACAGTCAGTGAACCAACACGCCCCACAGTCTTCCGCTGGCCATGGACTGATGTCAGCTGCGCAGATGTGTCGGTGCTGTAGCTCTCTGTCATCATGGAAGTCATGGCCAAATTAACTTAAAAGGTTCTACAAAAATATCAACTGCGAAACTTTGTTCCTTGGTTAGATGTCATATCCATCACGGCCTCCAGTCTGATATGAAATCTTGATAGCTGCAATACCAATTTTTCCCATATTCCCATTTGTTCTGTCTTGTCTATAATACATGTTACTGATTACCCCAATCCTACATCTTTTCAAAATGAACCCAGTTGTGGGGTGAGAGTGTGTCGGAGATGTATAAAGGGACAGCCTTTGAGCTCAGAATTCTCTCATGGCAATGATTACAACATAAAACACCTTTTCTCTAAAACTGAGCGACTTTGTGCATCTTCCCAGCAATTTTCCTTCGATTTCTTTGAGTAATTTCAAAAATATAAATTTATTTACTTGAAAGCATGATCGGAAGAAAGAACTGAACACTTTTATTATTCTTTATAACCATACATTCTTTTTGCATTTGATCACGTCAGTTTTAGAACCTTTCATGTCACATTACATAACACTGAGCCACACAGAGTGAGAAATAATGAAAATAAATGTCCCACAAGGGAGAAACATTTCTTGCCAGTTGCAGATTATAGCTGCTATTCTGTCAAGAAATAATCACTTCCGATTTCCCGAAGTTATTTAAGACTGAAGTCTGAGGCATGCGGAAGTATTTCTGGTAAGGCCTCTTGTACTAATAAGAACTTAATTCTGGGAGTGTTGCTAAAATCAAAGTAATAATATGTTTATAAATAATTGTATTGTTTTTAAGTTGCCCTGACCAAATTTCATAAGAACTGTGATCATAACAGAATATGTTGCATTTTGTTCTGAGTAAGTACATACCTATATTATTCCATTCTAATGGGCACAGAAAGTGAGGCATGTAAGTAAGGTATCTGCTGGTAATAGTGTGTTACAGCAATATGGTATATTGACCCTGTGATCCTCAGGAAATACCTCCATTCATTATCATTCCATAAAAATGTTTAATAAAACAGATAGTAATGTAAGTAATGTGTCCTCACACAGACACTGAAACATGTAATCAACGCAAAACATGACATATCCAGCCCTAAATTAAGTATAAATATCAAGTAACATTGTGTAATATTAAAGACATACATTTTATTTGAAAATGTTGTAAGAAAACTGTGCAATTCTTCTTTGTATCTGTGTCCAGAATATATTGTTATTATCATTAATGAAATCCTTTCCCTACCCATGTTAATATAATTTATTATTTCTGTATTGTATACTAGCCAAATTGTATTTTTTTGTGAAGAAATGTAACATGTTGAACCAAAACAAATATATTATATTATCCCTATTCATTACAGATAATATGTAATACATAGCTTACAGCTTTCCATCTGAATAAAAGACCACTGCAGCAATGAAATCATGTAGGAAACCTTACATTTCTAATGATTACTTCAGCTTTTATCTTATTAAATGATCAAAATGTATGAAATGTGGCAGTATGATATCTTTTCCTGTGGAGATGGCTTTGGCAGGGAATTCCTGAAACTGGCTACTGAGGTAAGCATCTAGCCATTTGCTTCCTTGGTCAGTGACGGGGTATGTTACTTTGTATCTTACAGATTAATCAAATAGTAGTGTTTTTATTCTCGCAACTCATTGGTTTATAAATCAGTTTCTTATAACACCACTTTATTTGCCAGGTTCTTTGTTACTTCCTTGGTTAATCTTGATGTAGGAGGGTGTTTGGAATACCTACATGCATAAAATGTCATAAAATGAAGATGGAACTTGCAATGTAGTGAGAGGATATGAAGAGGCAACATCTGCTCTGGTTAAGGTCTAGTGGCAGGTTCATGAAGTTGACCATACACCTGCATCTAGCACCGAGGTTAAGAATGAGTGGAACTATACCTCCACTTCTCCTATATGATTTCATGAAATGTAGAGGGTCAGCTTTTCTTTTACAATTCTGAGGCTTACATGACATGAAGCTCACCAAATATGTACAAATTTCCTCTAAGAGTTAATTAGAACAAACCAATGACTTGTAATATGCATGGTATACAACATATAAAATTACTCTAAGAGTCACAATTTACACCAGAGTTGATACGTGATGTACTGAGAAGCTGGGTTAACTTGGTTGGTATAGCAGTTAGGCTATGGACCAGATAGCAAAGTAATCTGCTGCAATTCTCAATAAGGTCAGTAGTTTTACTCCTCTCTAAAACACCCAGACACATGCGGGTAAAGCAGCAGGGTGTAAAGCTGACAGATCACATCCATCTACCACCAAGCTTAAGAATAAGCGGAGTTTAGCTTTCCCATGGGCCTTCATGGTGTGCATAGGGACAGCTTTATCTCTTTTTAGTTGATACACAATTAAATTACAGATCTGATTAGCACATTTAATTTCATTTGATCTTTCCAGTAACTGAGAATCATCCATATATTGATTTCTGTATGCATTATCTCTACTGAAATTGTGAGTGAACAGAGGCATCAGTGGATTATATACTGTTAGTCACTTAAAAATTAATGTCATATGGATGTCCAAAAAATAAACAGTTTTGCTATAAAGACTTTGGACACCTCTGAATTACACTATTTCACATTACCACAGAAACAAAATTTTGGGCACAAGCAGGGACCTGTTGCAAGAAAGAATATCCATTTAGTATGGTGGTTAATGGGCAAACAGCCTCCCGTAAGAGTGCACCAAGCAAATAATGAAGGCATAAACAAATAATACAGTTATATATTCGGGATCTGCAAGGTTGTTTCCCACACCACACACTGCTGAACCTAATCTTGTTGTATTCTCCACGCATGGCCATAACTACTAATTTTCTAAGGTGAATAACCACGTACATATTTGCTAATTAATGTCCTCTCTTATGGGATTAGAAAAGTATACAATCTTTCTTTATCATAGTACTGCCTCTGTGTCTTTTACTGTATAAGGTACTCTTTGTCCCAGCAGCGAGGCAGCCCACACTGATAATGGTGAAACTCTGACAAACCTGATGCTGGCTTGTCTCTTGAGTCACGACTTGACAAATCCAAGATGCAGGGTTGCATAATGTTTTCCAATATAGCCTAATTATATAAAACTTATGTGTATTTCTGCTTGTTCCAACACTTATTGTGGCATAGAAATGTTATCCTCTGTGAGTGCATATTTAGAGGGTTTAGTGGTCACTTTTTGCTGTATGTATTATGATGAATTTTTGGTGGATATTGTGTTTACGTGATCATTACATGGTACACAGCTCGGTTTCCATGTTGGTTAGAAGATGACAGGCTGATCCACACAGACCATTTTTATACTAGTATCATGATGTTGAAAACTGTTTTTGCCCCTACATAAAAAAATAAAATTTGTCATGCACTTTTACATAGACTATTAGGAACAGGCCTGTTGAATTAAAATCATAAGTAAAATCATGACATGAACATTAAGCACATCTGGCCACTGTGCTCAGTAAGCCATTCTTTATGATCTTCATGGTCTTAGTTCTCAATGGTGTCGAATAAAATTAAATATGACCTCAGTGAAAAACACGGTGAAACTGCATGTGCATCCCAGAAGATGGGTGCTAAATGCCACTATAAGATGGGACAGTTTAAACACAAAATACATGTCACTGTCAGTGGTAGCAGATGCCATGAATTTGACTTTAGTTTGTAATAACACACTCCAGTTCAGGTCTGACCAATACTTCTCACCAAGCCCTCCTTCCAGACAGCGCTGAATTAATATATTGAACCTATCCAGCAAGGGACTTCCTTTCCGTAAATACGTACTGTATATTACTGGAGACAGAACATCGTAAAGTGAACACACGTATTCGTCACGATCTTCAGTTATAGAAGCAACATATTGCATATGGTGCTTACTTGTCTTTAATGCAGTACTATGCTTTTCAATCAAACTCACAAAACATTCATCATCTCTGCACTTTGCTTGTTCATTTGTTGCTGCTAATTCTTTCATAGACTGATCAAACACAAAAACTTGCATTCCAGCCTCCCTGATTTCCTCCATGGTCTCAATCCGCCTCTCGTATCCTGGTAGGATAAGGAATGAAGTGAATAAAGCTTGGAACACAATGTTTATGGCAAAACAATACCAAATGAATGTCAAGAACAGAATTCAAAGTCTGTAGTTTGTGAGCATAATTGGTGCTGAAACGTCCAGAAAAACAGCCCAGGCAGAGTAGATGCAGGGACTGAGTGCTCTGAAGAATGCATAGTCCACTGACTTTGTGTTGAGTGTAGGTTTGGCTGTGACGCAGAGCAGAACAGATGTTAGAAAGAATATTGTGACTACAGCCAACCATACAGAAGGCACAGACACTTGCATTAAGCCATCTGTTCTCTGACGTGGTCTGGGAGAAGGTATGTAACATTTCACACTTGTGTGTACATAGGACTTTGTTGGGTCATCGTCTATCACCTGATAGAATCTCATAGGATATGGTCCAATGATAACATCAGTTCTTCCCTCCTTCAACTCAATCAGCATCTCCAAAGTGCTCTCTGTTGGTGGGAGGAACTTGACATTCATGATCATGGCTGCTGTAATAAGATGAAGAAATTCTATTTCTAAACCCGCGAGTGTGTATATGGTACTGCCATCCTTATCAGAGCTATCTTTTCTCATTATCACAAAAGGTGGGTAACGTTTGGTGGAAACATTGTAGGGCAGCCCATCAGATCGTTGGGAATCTTTTTAGGAAACAAAGAAGCACTGCTTGTGAACGTGCCTCCGGCCCAATGGTCAAGGAGAATGACATCATTCATGTGTCCACATTGTCGCTGTCTGTATGGAAACCATGTGTACAAATCAATTGTTGGATTCTCTAGTTTATGACTACTTTATACTTACATCAATACATTTACAATCCTTTTGTTTTGCCACAAGAACTCTTAACACATCCATAACCAGTGACTGGGGGAACTCACAGTTAGGTTTGTTACTATCAGCATATGCTTCCTGTACCTGTTCCTGGAATAGTTGTTAGCCCTCAGTGTGTCCAACTGCTGTCTCAAAGATGCAAGTATGTTGTTGTCTGCATCTTCAAGCAAAATAAAATAATGTAGTTATGATATTCAGGATACAAATCATCATGAAACAGGCCTGCTGTATCAGGTAATGTTTCTGTATATACTGACTGAGAAATCAGGACAGGATAGAGTGTCTTGCGATTTATGCTGTTCAGCACAAGGTCGACAATTACAAAATCTTTATATTGCACTGATGTGGGAGACAGTGTGCATTGTGTGAGGGTGCATTGAGTGCCTGGCATTGGTACAGCCACCTGACGTTGTGGTGTGAAATGTTTGTGCACAATAGTGTCCACACAGGCCACCATTTGCTGCAGAACTGTAGTTAGCAGACTGTTGCACGTTAGACACAGCAGCAGTATCACAATCATCACAGTGTCCACTGGCTTCAGCCTACAGGTGCACACAGTAGTTACACACTCCCAACATTCAATTTCAGTTCTGAAGAGGGAACAGTATATTCCTTCTAAATATTTGTAATTGCCCACGAAACCAGAATCTGTAAGATCACAACACAAAATTATGTATTACCTGTATGAAGAGTAAGGGAAGAAAACTTGGAGAGAAAATATAAGGACCAGAAAAAAAGGAGAAGGAATAATGAAATAAACTGATTAATTGTAAATGGGAGCCTATGAGAAGAACAGGAGGTGATGCTATAAATGCACACCTCACTCAAGAAATTTTGTGAGGGATGAAAGATAATTTGGTCATATGGGGACGATTCTGATATCTATTCGTGAGGCACTGGGCTTAAATATCAGCTGTCAGAGGGACCATCCTGACACGTGGTTTTTTGTAATCTTACCAGATCTTCTTCGCAAATGTAAGGTTAGTACTTCCCACTCGGCCACAACTGCTTCCTTCCACACAGGTTTTAACATGTTACAGACTACTACCCACACCTTATAGCCTAAGTCACTCAGAGTGACATGTAAACATAAGGTAGTTGTATCAGCAATGCAACTTGGTGAGGTCTCAGCGGCCTGAACTGTGACAGTACAGAAATATAAGTATTACCTGCTGAGTGGAACTCTTGACCTGCACTGAAGGCCCACTTCCGTGGGCACACATTGCAGCATGTCACAGCAAACTGTGTTGTCAGTGTTCCTAGAATTCATAACATAATACACACAAATTTATACAGTGCTGCCATCTGTAATGACATTGTATAGTGTTTCGACTGTTACTTCATTGGCTGTTTAATATTGATCAACCGTAATGTCGTCTGCTTTACTTTAACAGTTTTAGCCCATTCCATATTATTTCTTACTATCAGTAATCAGGAAGTGCCTTCAACATCAGATAATCACCATAAATGACCCATGAAACAGCAATTTGTTGTAACCCCATCCATACACAATTTTACAGGAGGCAGAAAAAATTTGACCGATCCTCCATAGTTCAATACTTAAGCATGTTATGTTTTCCAAATACATAGGAAGGAATTTCTTGTGAACACAAAATTTTGACAGAAGGTGTGTTTGTAACCCAGCTGTCTAGTAATGTGGGAATCCAAGTTTGACAAATTGTGTGGGTTACAACAAACTGCCATTTCTTGAGTGAAATGTTGTCTTCCTCAGTGTCATGGTGTTACGGTTTTCTATATTTTTGAAGCTTCAGATCCTGGCAGTGGTAAGCATTAATAGTATGGGTCTTCTGAAACGCTGCGACCTGGAGGTTTGGTAGGTAATTATCAAAGTTTCAGAGAAATCTTCTGCCACCAATTTCAGGGTAAAAAATTATGTATCTATGTACACCACATGCACAGTTCTCATCAAGATATTTTGACAAGCTCAGCAAAGGCATTAAAACTTTGCCAGCAGTTATATTAAGAGAAATATTCCAAATATGTTTGAAAGTTATTCATGACAGGTCTAGAAAGTGACTAATATGGATTTTTGAGTTATGACAAATGATCCAGTTGCCCTGGAAGTCTGCAAGTTACACCCTGTATTGAATTATGCTTTCAAGTAGATGGTATTGTGTATGTTCAAATGGTGGGCAGATCACTGAATAATGATTCGGAAAGGCCGTGGAAGGAAGCATTGTTGTCCTAAATTCATCAAATATGTTGCAAAAGAAATGGCATAATTTGGTGCCCTATGACAAGATAAGGTTTGTTACAAAAATGCCTGGGTTTACAACATGACATTTGAATATTTGAAACCATTATAATGGTTGCTGTCAACATATCACCTTGTGAGGCTGGTGTTATAGAACAGTTGTATGGAATTGTTTTTATATCAACATCATCCATACAAAAATTTTAATTCATTATGCCGTAAATTGCTACCATAGTTTCCAAACATTTAGAAATAACATATGAGTACCGTACAGAGTACTCTAGCTAATTTCTTTGAGTGTATTGAAAAAGCGATTTTTCCAGTTGGTTAGTAGCAGTGAAAATTGCCTGAATCAAGTAGATTTTTCATAGAACAGGTAAAAACAGATATGGCTGAAATGAATCTGCTTTATGAAATTGCTTGTGTGTGTGTGTAAAGTTGACTCAAATATTGTCATACAAATGTACTGTGCTCATTATTGACAGACCATTGCAGGTGGCATCATGATTAATAGGCTATTGATCGACTCATCGCCTTTTAGTGACAGTTTGAATTGCCAGTTATGATTCTGTTGCGAGCTATTAATGCGCATATGCGTGTTATGTGCATTGTTGCATAATCTTCACACGTCGCATTGCAATTAATATGCAGTACCATCACATAACACCTTGCGACATGACTCATTACCCTATCATGACCCACTGCTAATAACACGGAGTTAAACCATTACATCTCGCCGTTGCACGCCGTTTCCAAAGAGAATATATTTTTTGGTTGTTAGGGATCGCTCGATGCTATGTACAAACGTTCGAGTTCGTCGATTGGTGACCGATAGCACGTAACGAGTATAATCGTAGTCCATGCGGGGAGCTGCATACCAGACGATCTCTGGGGAGCTGTGTGTATTTTGAGCAGTGGTCAAATGAGCGATAGTGGATCAAGATAACGCTGGAGATACTCTGTGGAGGTGAGTGACCTGCGATGGCTTGCTGTGATAGTGTAGTTTGCGTACGAGTGTACCATAAGTGCTTCTACGTTAACATCAACGTGTTAAGGACCTGCGTTACGAAACGCCAAAGCACGTAGGAAAACACCAATAGAAAATCACTCTATATATTTAGGCAACGAGGAAATTTACTGCATGTTAAAGACATGGTGCATAATCTCTGTTTTATTTTCCACAAAATGCCTGTTATTTCATAATTATATCTTTTTATGTTCAAGTAATACGTTTTCTAAGTGTACTTTAAAAACCGGTCCTACACAACTGATTTTTTAAATACATTTTAAAACTGATAACACAACGGGAATGTGTCACCTTAAAATACTCGTACACGTTTTTGATCAACCGTGCACTGAATTTAAATACCCACTTCCAGGTGACTAATGTAGTTACGTAACGTTTTTAAAGTGCCGAATGGAGTCGTGATCCTGTCATTCTCCTGCTATATGATGTTCAAATGCGAAAGAACAAGCCTCTACCAGTATACTCAACATTCTGACAGTGAAGAAGAACGGCTTGCTAAGTTGAAAAGAATCCTGAACTCCTTCGCAACAAGAATCCCAATAGTTCTGCTGAAGAGAGTCGAAGAAGTATATCCCGATTTGAATGTGGTGAGTGTTAATCATCATGTAAATATTAATATCGTAAGTGAAGGTGTCTAATCATAAATGCGCGATTGCTATCTTTGGAACACTGGCAGGCAGATTATGTAATATTACACCTCTCTGTTACCTGAATGTCTTTGGTTTGAATCATTGTTATTGAGTCGGAACATTTAATTCCCAATTGTACACTACTTCCATTGTTGATCTCGCCCATAGCCCCAGTCTCAGTCTTCCATGCTTATATTTACATGCTTGGGTCACTCCATTTACATTGAATTTCTGTGCAAATGTTGATATTACCTATATTCCGTGCTATATGAGGTCACATTCCAGATAACAACAACAACAACAACAACAACAACAACAACAACAACAACAATGTTTACTGCTGTGACAGTCCTGTAATATATCATGGAGACTGTTAATTCGTATTTCCTTGTCATTATACAAATGGAAGTACATCTTCCTCTCTGTTCATTTCAGAATGTGAGAACGGATAATTCTGCACATAGCCGTGCCGTGGTGAGCGAGGAAGCATATGGAAATGCAGGGTATAAACATGTTAGAAGAAGGCGTGCTTTCAATGTACATGTAAGGTCAGAACCAGAAAACTCAACTAAAGAGCGCAATGTCTTTGATAAACGTCAGAATGTAAAAAGTGAGCTTGAAGAATATGACAGTGATAAGTGTGACAACAAAGGAAGTGGACTCACAAAATATAAGCCTTCTAAGCGTTATCCATGTAAATTTTGTAATAAGTGGTTGCGAGGAAATTACATTGCGTTGCACATGATGAAACACATGGGCACTCTGGCTCATGTCTGTAACATCTGTGCAAAACAGTTTGCCTTCAATTCAAATCTGAAGGTACATCAACAGCGTATGCATGACCTTCGGTAGTCCACAGGAATTGGAACTGGGACTGCCACAAGAAACAAGGAAAGCAGATTAAGGGTTCATCTAGAAGTTACGGTACACACATTAATTTATCAGTAACTTTGTAGTAGGACTGTACGGTGTGGTTCTTGTGATTGCATTTGCAAGTACTCACTCCTCTGGGGCACTGGCCAAGGTGTGGGTTAAATGGTACATGTGAGTAGACTTCATTTATATGTTTAACATTTTCATGGCTATTATCTGCTGCTGCTTCATATCCCAGCCATTTCATCAGTTCATTAGCATTTTGCATTGTTTCACAGTAAAAAAATTTTTTTTTGTATTGGACATCTCCGTTGGCGTATATTAAACAATTATGTATAAAAACAGTCAAACAGCCAGCAATGTGTTCCACCTCACTTTATTAAATCAAGAGGTTAAACTACCAGTTTCGGTCTGTATGCAAGACCATTGTCAGGTTTTCACTTCATAATTGATAAACTCTGTATATCATATAAGTGGAGGCCCTCACTTTTACAA
The DNA here is from genome assembly GCA_013340265.1 of Coptotermes formosanus. NCBI lineage: Eukaryota > Metazoa > Arthropoda > Insecta > Blattodea > Rhinotermitidae > Coptotermes > Coptotermes formosanus. The sequence continues at coordinate 628,878 of BLKM01000549.1, read as the reverse complement.
AGCAGGTTAAAAATATACATTAATGTATATTTAAAAGATATGAATAAAATAGGTTAAAAGTAATATGATTGGATATACTGAAGTTGATGGGCTTAGAACCATGAGCAGTTAGTGACCGTGTGAGGGCTTTATGCTGTGTATTAAATTGCATCCATCGGTTGTATAATGGGTTTTCCGCTGGTATGTTCTGCGGCATGGAATGACGCATGCCAGGTATTCCAACTTCTTATCTTGTATTGTATTGTGTCCGATATTATGTTGATTATTTTGTATGTATATTGGTTCTGTAAAATGATAAAGAGGCGTGTTAGAAGTAACAAGAGGATATTTAACTGTAAATAATGATGTGTAATAGAGATTGTACTTACTGTAATACTGGTATGTTGGATGTAAATTTACTATCCAGCCAGGCACATAGATTCCCAGGCAGATGGTGTTGCCTATTGCGTGCGTGTATCGCTGGAGAGGTGCTGTATTGTGGTTGCCCCTTTGGTGTACGGTCAACTGCACTGGTAAAATGAATATCAAATTGTCTATATTTTCAAGAAATCACATGCATTATCTAATAACAGATGGGCCAGGCTAGTGTAGTCGGTACAGCGACTCGCTACAGGCTTGACAGTCCAGGGATCAAATCCCAGTGGGGGCGCAAGATTTTCCCCACCTGTCCAGACTGGGCCTGAGCCCCATCCAGCCTCCTGTAAAATGGGTACTGGGTTTCTTCCCTGGGTGAAGTGGCCACGGCATGGCATTAACCACCCACCCACATCTAGTGTCTGGGTTAAAGAAAGACCAGAGCTATGTCTCTATTCCCACTCTGGGCCTTGATGGCTTGTTCTAGGGTGAACTTTACCCACTATTGCCACCCTATAACAGAGGCAGAAACTGTCTGATCAAAGCATTTTCACAAAAGCAATTGATGGCATTGTCAGAGCACCATCTTAATATTTTAAACCTAAGTGGTAATTGAATTAAGAAACATGATCAAGGTTATTATTGTATGCAAATATCCATGCAGTGCCAGTAGTTGACAACTTTAATTTTTAAGTTGGCTGCTAGCCTTTTGAGTGCATGTAGAAAGTTTCTTTCAGTAAAAGTCATTTATCTGATCTAACCTCTTGGTCATCCATGTATTGCCTGTGTGACTGCACTTACTTAGGTAAGGCAACTTGCATTATCTCAGTGTCAAGTTTCCTCCACTTAACTTTACCCTCAATTCAGTGTTATAATCTATATTGGTACTTTTCTCATTATATCAAGCACTCGATTGCAGTTTAAATTATGACACTCAAATTTACTGTTGTTTTGTTAGGAGTGAAACACCTTACATGAGTAAAATACTGTGATAACAGTCATGTCACTTAAACCTACTGTTATCCATTGAAATTGTAGAACTAGTAGGACTGAAACCAGCTTACACCTGATCACTTGCTTTCAACTTTGGATCGCTGGAATATGAAACAAATCAAATAACATACATAAGGTGAGTAAAATTATGACCTACTATGTGAGTACAGTGTATGGGCATGAGCCCATGTAGGAAGAGTGCTGAAGCATGGTGGTTGTCCTCCAGACTGTAATTGATGTCATTTTTACACATCTTACACCAAACATCTTCATTAAATTTGATGTTTTTTCCCCGCAGGTAAAGTAGATACCATAAGTCTCTTTTGCCTTCCAAGCATCCTTTTCCAGAGTTTCCAGACATTCCACTGTAGGTACCCGGTGAGGTATCGGCCTCTTTGGCCTCGCTTCATCTTGGCTCAACTCTCCCAGTAAGTCAATTCCATATCATTTACATTGAAAATCTTCATGGGTGGGTTACCTTTGCCTGAAGTGCTGTTGGAGGGTAGCATATTAGAAGTTCTGTTGCAAATGGCTGCTCTGTTTGGGGCAGCTTTCACTTTGGTTTCATTCTTTTCATTTGTCTGTTTTTCCATGTTGATTTTAACTGGCATTTGGACCATAATTGCAGTTTGTTGCTCCCTGAGAGGTGCAGCTTCCCTCTCTAAAGCTGAACATTCCAATGTTGCCTCTCTGCTTCTTCCTGTTTCTTTTAGTGCTTGGCTTGGAGATGGTGCTACTCTTCTTACTGTTCCGTGAGTTTGGCCAAATGGGCTGCTTGCTCTTGTTTGCTGCAGTCTTCAATTCTGCTTTCTTCTTCTGGGCATGCTCCTTCATTTTATCTTTATGGTCCTGCATGACCTATTTCAATTTCTATGCCTTCTCCTTCTGCCTATGCAATTCTGCATCCTGTGTCTTTCTTGAGGGCTTTGGGATTGCACATTCTTTAGTAATTCAGTGGATATACCAGCAAATTCTAAGCTTGTGGCAACCGCAACAGCAGTGGCAGCTTTGAACATAGCCGTAGCTTTTGTTCACGTAACGCCCATTGTCTACTCTGGTTCCTTCAGTACTGTTTTTTCTTACAGTAGGTAATCTTTCAAATGCAGCCATACACAGGTTCAAGGCAAATGGCCTGAACAAATGTGTGGATTTTTTCAGCTCTGCCACTTTCTTTGTTGGAGAACTCTGAAGTGCAGGTCTTGAGTGTGACGTAACCCACTGGTTTTGAACTATGTCACATTCCTACACAGGACACATCAATACATGGCACAGGGTGTGGACATAATAATCATAGTCATATATGTCCATGACATTTAACATATTTTAATTCTGCCCTAATTTTAAATATTAACCACATTTACAGGACTTGATCCTTCTGGATCAAGAACATCAATATTAGATGTCTGTATACATAACACACATTGTAAACGATGGCATGATAATGACTTTTAACCAAGAATATGTCAACATCATCCTGACTGTAATATCCATTTTATTATATTAATATCTGCTATTATATATTTGTGACATTGTATATGTAAAATTGGTGTATTAACCCTTTAAAGACGAAACGTATCTGTTTTGTATAAGTACTCGGTGCGTATGGCGCTGTAAACACCCCCCACTTCGGTTATAAAAACCAATCTCTTAATGTTTTATAAGGCAAAAGTTGCTGTTTGTTCTGAGATCCGTACAAAACACGTAAACGCAATGTGGGCACCATGAATAATTTTTGAATGTGAAGCCCGTGGTACGTAAAGTTACCGCTAGGCTTTAAAAGGTTAATGTTACATATTCCTTTGTGCTGACATCTCCCTCAGGGTGGCAATTTATCACTGAAACATGTAGGGGGGTTCTGTTTATGGATAACTTAATATTTTAATGTGTGCATTTGTTGGTGTACATAAATGATTGTAAGCAGAATGCATGGAATGAATAGTATTCACAGAGACTACTTCATGTGAATGCACGCACTGCAGCACCTGCTGCTGTTCCAATTTGCTGTGAATCGGGTTCCACATCTTTGATTTCAATTTATTGCAGTTATTATTAGGTTTTTACTCATCATATCTACAGAAGGTGTTGCAAAAAGTTCTCCTCTGTCTTGCCAGTGCATGTCACATCTAACACACCTGTTTGTTGCTCATTGAAGATTGATAGGTTAAAGCAAGCCAATAGGGAGTGACTATCAGCTGTTATCCAATAAAATAATATGCCTCAACATGTGTTTTAGTTAATATTGTCTGTTTCATCCCTTGTTTCATATGTAAATACATTTTTTATACAATTGAATAAGAGTGCCGTCTGGATGCTAATCAAGACTGTCTGCCTCAGCATGATGTTTGAGTGTACACAGTATAGGTTATGGTGACAGCATGAGCCATGATCCAGAGAGGAACTGGACGCTGTAGTCATATACTAACAAAGCAAATAAGCTCTCTAGGCCATGTCAGATCATGGATGTTGAGACCAGTCTGTAATCACTGTAACATCATGTCTTATTATTGTCTGCCTGAGCCTGACAACTCGGTATTTTGCTCAGATTCATACACGCAACCAGGGATAAAGTGGCCAGGACCTGAAGTTGACCACTCAGCTCCATCTGGCACTGAGGTTAAGAGTGAGTGCAGCTACACTTCTGCTGCCCCCAAGTGCCTTAATGGAGTGGACAGTGATAATTGTACCATTTTAAAAGCGAGATGTGGAGACTTAACAGAGTTGGTGACACCACGTAAGGTAGAGCAATGTACTTCATCAGGCTGTCTTTTCTAATATAACTATTAGTGTTGCTAAACAATCTGTTGATATTTTAACCCTGTTACTTCTATCACAGCCAGACTTGCTGCTGCTCAATGTACCTGTGTCCACACAAACTTGCTGGGGGATGCTACAGTAAGTGGATGTGGAAACACTTTTTCCACTTATGGTAGATACCGTATCTTCAATAACTAGTTTACAAATGAAGCACAAAGGTTTAGTCATGGTGAATAAAAAGTAACTGTTCTTTCATTCTGAATATTTCGTGCAGTAAGTACGCACATGAGCATGTTTCTGATTGTCATGTGGTTGTCTTCCTAATATTAGAGTTTTCACATGCTGCACTTCGTGATTTTTTGTCACAATTCTAGCACTCCTGTAACATGTACTGTAAGTTCATGCATATGAAACATGCTCTGTGACTCGACCTATGGGCCAGTCAGTATTTTGCAGTGTTACCCACCGTAGCGTGTCAGAAAATGTTAAAACATAGTCCCATCTCACACTTCAGGTGGTACAGAGTGGTGAATTTTTACAGCCTTTCCAGTGTGCAGATACAGTGCATCTCTTTGAGCACTGTTCAGAGCACTGGGGCTGCAGTGGGATGTCCCAGCAGATGCAGGATTTCTGTGTGATGAAGCTGTCTTGCTCAGTGTGGCGATAAAAGAGAGACCTGTACTTTACACACGTGACGTGATCCTGCTGTGTACTCCAGATTCTGACACAGGTGGTGCCAAAAAACATTTTCATAAGACAGTTTTGTCTGCCAGAATCATACAATGCACTACAGCACCTCAACATTCTTATTTTTAGTCACTCCTGTTTTGGTATTTTACTGAACGTCATGTTTACCTGCATTGTTATGCTTGAGTGACAGGTGTCTACTCTTGCGTTGTTATGTTATTTTTAGATCTTCTCTGTTGTACATGTATTGATGAATGAAAGTACATTCTTTGGTCAAAGAAGGCCACAGAAAAGCATAAGGCAGACCAGGCTAACGCAATCTAAGTGTAGCTTCAGAATGCTTCAGAGATGTAGTACAGTTGTGACGACAGAATGGCCAGTGTTACTATCTGTGTATCTGCCTGCAGGACTTGCTTGTGACTGTTCTTTTGTCTCAGATTGCATGTCACTCAGCCTGTCTCTGCCACTGTTGTCAAAGAACTGCCCAAGTTTACTTTTTGAGTGGAGTGTATATGATACAAATTATGGGCATTTGATGGTAGAAGGTTAAGAATAAAAAACCAGTTTTGTCCACCATTTCACAGATTTTCTTTGGAATGAATAGTGTGATGGCATTTGGTGTGATTGGTCAAGACCAGTTTTGGGTCTATTGGAGTCCATCACTGAAGTTGGCTTTCCCTTTCCACAGGCTCCTAAAATACCTTGGGCCTCAGCCATGATGTGTGCATGTGCTGTACTTTTGAATTACATGTCAAAGAAGTGCCTCTATTTTATGGTCAGCAGCTTGTTTTTTCAGAGTTTCTCTCCCAGTCTTAATATTTGTATTTTATTTGAAAAAATGTTGTTTAGTCTTTTGTTTCTGTTTGGTATTATGGTACAAACAACTGTGGTGGTGGATGTCTACAGATTGTCAGCAGACCTGGAACTTGAATGCCATCTGTCTGTATGTACTAACACCCCCTCCACACACACACACACACACACACACACACAATTGCATAATGTGGCTGCAATGAATCATGTGGTCTGTCCATCAGTTGTCATCTCCCTGCAACATGTATGCATGTCAAATTGCCAGTTTCTGGTGGTCTCAGATTGGTCTTCCTTTATATGAGTGATCCTTAGTTATTCAGGTGTTGTCATTTTTGTGCAGTATGGTAAGGGTTGCCAAAAATCTGCCTAAACACACCTTGGTTGTTTATGCATAATTTGGTCTGATAAATGGATGACCTTGTCCTCCATGCCAAACATGTTGAATTGTAAAATTAAAATTAACTTCCTTCAAGCATGATGAAGGCAGTTAAGTAATTATAACGAGGCAGTGAAAGGTAGCCCCATAGATCAACCCACTCAGCATTTTCATCTGGCACTTGTGTTTCCCCATCCAACACACTTCCTTATATTCCCACCTTTAAACCAGTTGTCTGTTCTCAGGAATGTTGATAGTGGTAACATTCTGAAGTGACAAGCACTTTAGTGTGGCTTGACATTAACAAAGGGAGGTGGGAGGACTTGAGCTTACACCATCTGTGCCACTGAGCGCCTCAAAATAGATCATATAATTGCTCCACCCCATCATGGTAACCCACGTACATTAGCGTCTCGAGACTCGGGACTTCGACTTTTCGAGATCGCCCGCTTTGGTGCAATACAAACAGGTTCCAGTCTACTCTAAGGAAGTACCTTGTAATGAATGGTTTTTATTCTCTTGATGAGTTCTTGTCTACCTCGCACATTCTTAAATACAACATTTTATTGTATTTTTAAATTTTATGATTCTTGAACCAATTTTAGGCATGTTGTTATTATAACTAGTTATGGATAGTAATTTGTTATTGTTTATATCACCGAATAACGTATTGTGTAAGTATATACCATAATTGTCACAATTACTGTTATCGTAACTTTTTTTACTTTGTTACATTGATTGTCGGGTGCTTGTATGTGGCTTCTTTTGTCACTTGGACACAGATGCCATTTGCATCTAAAACTCCACCACGACCAATTTCATATTCAATCCGTTGTATGACGGAAGATGGATCAATGAAATACGAATATAAATATAAATATTGTGTAGACCTCACATGACTGGTTCCGACGAATCGGAATCAGGCCACGCGACTGGCCAGTCGGCGTCTGTTTTCCTGCTGATATGGCGCAGACCACAGTCAGCTCAGTTAAACGCTTTCATGAAGTTGAAGGGTCGCGTTGTGAGCATGACGCCAATGGGTTGCCTCGAAACGTCGGGATCAACTAACCACTGCCACAGCATCATATCGAAGCACGGAATCGTGGCTCGGTTATTCAAACAAGCGCCACCCCCTCCCTGTTTAGTGGTGTCGCGGGTCACTTAAATTGTAAAAATAGCATAAATGCGTGTTTTGCACCTTACATTTTAAAACAGGGGCTTACACTTAGCCAGCAGACATCGTGGTTTGTGTGATATCTTTACACGCGGGGACGAATAACATCTTACTTGGTTCGCAGTTCAGCCGACTGCGGTCCACGGTTGGGACTGTACTCTCTGCTATTGTTTTTATCTGTGAGCTTAATCGATCAATATGGGTGCGTTTGACGAATCGAAGAAACGTAGTCTTTGCTGCGTGTAGGTGTTCATTATTTTCAATGTAAGTGCTACGCTGAAGATGTTTACAGAATTGTAATGGACATGGAGGAAAGGAAAGAAGAAGCACCTCCGAGGAAAGTAAGCGCTAAGTATAATTTTGTGGGTGCAATGTAACTGTGGTTTCGTCGCGGGTGTTATAACCTCGTTTTATCAACGGCCGTGTGGGTTTCGTCAAGAGTCGAGACTGCACTCTTGTTTAATAGCTTAATTGCCACTATTTGTCCCGTGATAGGTGTTTATTTACAGTAATATTTTTTAAACTAACAATCTTGGGTATTTTTAATAGTGAGTGTTTAAATATTGGGATAATTCTGTTACAAATTTTTAGCTACCGCAGAAATTCAGAAGTAACTCTTGTTTTAGTCGAGCCTCGAAAAGTCAGAAGGGCATAAAGCAGACAGGTTCCTAACCTATGATTGCATTTGTTTTTTACTTACGGTTACTAGATTAAACAGTTCTTCATATGAGACTAAGAATTAGGAAGAAACGCAATTACGAAATTAAGGAGATTCAAAGGCAACTATTGATGTGGTATAAATATAGGAATTTTTACACTACCCAGAGCGCAGTGGCAGCATACAATTGGGTGAGGTACTGAACCTGGCCTCGGTATCGTTACCATGTGTTAACATATATACCATTTTTAAGGCGTGTAAAGTATGTGATACTTTTTAATGACTCTGTATGTCATTGCCACAAAACCCTATGATTTTGAAGGAGGTATGGTCACTGGTTGAGAAGTTACGCAATCCAAGTTCTTTAAACTGTGTGAAGTGTGAGGAAAAAGAAATTACTTCTCTTTCCAATAGTTCCAATTTCTGGAAGAGCATTGCTTTGTCTGAAGATTCCCAGGCTTCACCTGGTGGCTGTTCTGATAAGAATAGATGAATATGGAGCATTGGTGGAATGATCCTGACAGGAAAACCAAAGGAGTTGGAGAAGGACCAGTGCCATTTTATCTCTCGCGAATTTCACATCGACTAGTCCAGTGTCAAACCTGGGTCTGTGTGGTAAGAGGCTGGCAACTGACTGCCTGAGCTATGGTGTGGCTGCTTTGAAGCCTGAAATTTATGTACATAATATGTAAACGTCCAGTACCTATCTCACAGAAAACACTATCCCATTAGAGGCTGTGTGTTCAATACTGCGCAGAAGAATAATACAGAGTATGTAAAAACACTGCAGGTAAAATGCAGAGTTTCTTAATTTTGAAGCAGATGGTACATATGACAACCATTCTGCAAAACAGGTGGTACGTGTGGTTACCACTTTGCCTTCAAAGGGTTGAAGCTGTGCTCTATCATTAACTGTTCAATTTACATTTCAGCGGTACCGGAAAGAGGAATCTGGTTCTGAATCTGAGGATGATTATGTACCGTATATACCAGTCAGGGAACGTAAGAAACAGCAGTTGAAGAAACTTGGACGGTTGAGTCAGGTGACTACCATCTTAATGGTTTCTTTAGTGTTTGAATATTCTGAGATATATTACCATTTTGTGATGCACAGAAATGTCCTTTTGTGATTACTGCCAGTTATACCATAATATACATCATATTTGTTGATCACAGCAACTCTGAATGTAATGCAGGGATATATAAATTTTCAAAAAATCTGTGAGCCACCTCAGAATTCTAGTTAGAAGAGTGACATGAAACAAGTTTCGTACTGAGGACCCCGAGTTGTTACACACCATCTACTATATTTATTCAGCATGGCACCCTGGCTTTCTGTGCTCTTGATGTAGTGTCAGATGTCAGAATGACAGGTGAATAATGACTTGTGAAGAGATGGGGGAGAAAGTGCTTGTGGCCTAATTAGGCACATTGCCTCAGTATTTGTTGAGGGCGACTGAAGGAAACCACAGAAACATCAGTATGAGAATTCTAATTCTTAGGTTTTTGCAGCTGGTATGCATTGCATTGAGTCGGCATGTGGACTTAGGCTGCGCAGATGAATGAAGATTTCCCAGTATTCTAGCAAACATCACAGTTCACTTTTCCGGGATGGATGAATCTGGTTTTTATCTTGGGGCCCATATACAGTTCTGGCATTGTGTGGGATAGTGAGAGGTGATGGCCTGATTGGTTGAGGGAAGGACCACATGGCCAACCAATAGCAGAACTTGGAAGTGTGTTTCTCTGAGCTTGGGTGGAAGGGGTCATTACAAAATGTGAGAAAAGGGTTTGAGGTGGGTGGAGGGCATCAAAAGAGGTGATGAAGATATTATTGGGCCTTGGCAGTCACAAAAAGAGGTGAAGGCTGTACTCACCAACCAGTGAATAACAGTTGAATGCCCCTTGTGTAGGCCACCTCTAGATTCTTCATCGCCCAAGGAAACTTCCTTGACTTCCCAAATATAAGTCTGGATTGTTACTGGTTTACAACCTGCCTGGCGTAGATGGGAGGATAATATTAAAATGGATCTTCAAGAAGTGGGATGGGGGGGCATGAACTGGATTGAGCTGGCACAGGATAGGGACAGGTGGCGGGCTGTTGTGAATGCGGTAGTGAACCTTCGGGTTCCATAAAATGCGGTGAATTTCTTGACTAGCTGAGGAACTGTTAGCTTCTCAAGAAGGCCTCTGCTCCATGGAGTTAGTTAGTTAGTTAGTTAGTTAGTTAGTTAGTTAGTTAGTTAGTTAGTTAGTTAGTTACAACCTGCTTAGTATGTGTGATGTGAACGTTAATAAGGTATGCTTGCTCTTAGCTGAAAGATGAGTTTGGTCAGCGTGGGAAATCTTCAAGTGAAAATGAGCATGACAACGATGATGATGAAGACGGACAGGTGTGGGGACGTAAGTCCAACATCAGCTTGCTGGACCAACACACAGAGCTAAAGAAACTGGCTGAAGGTAAGATACCAGGTGGAGAATACTTTCACTGTCGCTTCTAATGGTCGCATGCTCATTCTGGTGGGCAGTAACCTCTGCTCTTGGTACCTGTCCTGCAGATACTCTGCAGAACAGGTACTCTCATGTTGGAGTTACAAGGGGTTGTGGCAGCTGGTCTTTGGTGTCACCATACAGAGATATGTATTTCAGCATTTCTGGACTTGTTTTTCTTGGAAAGGACACATTATTTTAACCATGACAAATATGTTAATAAACAACTCATAATGGCAGAGATTTTCTCACAATATAAGCACTTCCTCACATTTTGCATCATCTTTGCCTTCACTGCTGGAAGGGTATGTGACATGCTGTTTGTTTGTGCCATCATTGTTACCATAATTACAAATGGCATCATGTTCATACCAAGATTCTTTTTGAAATGTTGGTGCATTTTATACGTCATTCCTGTCACTACTTTCTGTTGTGAGACTTTATGTTCATTTCCTTGCCCTTTCAATTTTTAGAAGTCACAAGTTAACATTTATTTAAATATACATAACAGTCCCTACATAATGTTTCCGCTTACTGTGTATAAACTGAATGAAGTGAAATTTGAGGCTGTCACTGCAGTGTTGCTGAAGCTCCCAGTTGTTGGGGATGTGGCACTGTCATGGGGCAAGTAGTTCTTGGCATTGCAGGGGGTCATGGTACCTTCATCTTGAATGCTGAGCAGTCTAAAAAAGATGACTCATGGACAGTGAAGACAAGGGCATTACAATCCTTTGAAACATTGAGAATTCTTACCCATGTCACGTCACGTTGCAGAAGACTGGAAGCTGCAGAACTGAATTGTATTGAGTGCTGCAGCTACAGCAGGAGCAGGGTTGAGGGCACAGGCTGTTCCTTGCTGTCTGCTGCCTATACACAGGCTGTTCCTTGCTGTCTGCTGCCTATACGCAGGCTGTTCCTTGCTGTCTGCTGCTTATACACAGGCTGTTCCTTGCTGTCTGCTGCCTATACACAGGCTGTTCCTTGCTGTCTGCTGCCTATACACAGGAAGGCTGAAGTGCGTTCATAAGTATCCACTCATGTAAACAAACCGGATCAGAAAGCCATAGTAACAGGAGGGACCAGAGCTGTGTGCACACACGTGCACACACACATGCATATACATACACATATACATGTATATATAATATCAACAACAAAGGCACGGATTGTCACAGATTCACAATAAAAAGAACACTGTACTACGGTGACCACTCCCTAAATTACCCACAGGCTGCTCTAATCTGCTGTGTAACAGTTCAGTACATGAAAAATTAGCAGCATTTCTTCTGTATATACAGTCAGACCAAACATTATCAAGTAGTTGTTTTATGCAGTGACTGATGTGCTGCCTGTTGATGGACCAGTAAGGTCCGAAACAGGCAGGAGTGTAGTGTGTTTTTTGAATGCATTATTGTGGATGTGTGACAGTTTGAGTGCATTTGTTAGATGATATTAAAAAAAATTGAACTACAGTTGCACGAACTGGGAACTATAAAATATAAAAAAATACATATGTTTGTGTGTATGTGTGTATATCAATTTATTTTCAGCCAAGAAGGAGAGTGCTATGGAACGTCAGTTAAAGGAAGAAGAAAAGATCTTGGAAAGTGTCGCTGAGAAGAAAGCACTGATGGGCGTTGCAGAACTTGCAAAGGGCATTCAATATGAGGATCCTATCAAAACAAGGTGAGTCACTTAGCCCTGTCTGCACTGTGAACACTTTTTGTACCGGTAAGAAGTAAGGCTGTCCCTTTGCATGCCAAGAAGGTGTATAAGATGGGTGGAGGTACAGCTGCACTCATTCCTAACCTTGGCTGTATGTGGAGGTGAGTGGTCCAGCACACCCTGCCCACTTTAACTTTGGGCAGGAATTTCCAGCACTCATTGACCAGGTGCCTGGATGTGCTGTGTAGCGGGTGTGGAGATTTTGGTGAAGGGAAAAGGCTCTTGGCCCTGCCAGAAGTTGAATGCCCAAATGGGCTCAGATGAGGTGTTTGTATGTCTGTTCAAGTGCATTGAGTCACATATTGTAAGTGGTGTAATCATATTGCTGTGCAAAGACTGTGGGATGAGCCCCTTCAGCTGTCACACTGTCTTCAGATGCACTTACCTGTTCACAGGGCTGTTAGGAGAGATAATCTTTGCATATTTTTGGCTCGTTGACATGCAGCAAAAAGGAGCTATAGGAGGAGCCTCAAGCAGTATCATCCCCAGAAACTGCAGGACTTCCTCTGTAGCTCAGTGAAGGGCACCCAAAATTCTAAGCATAAAGAAGACTTATGCATGTGTTGTGTTTGTTTGTTCATGCGTTCATTCATTCATCCATCCATCCATCCATCCATACATCCATCCATAGAACATCCTATATCCCAAAAGTCACTGACCCATTGTATAGCAGAGTTTTGAGGAGACACCCTTTGTAACTTAGTTCAGCATCTGAACAGTAAATTCCAGGTCAGAGTTTGGGGCACTGCGGGAGAGCGGGAGCTACCATCGAAATATATGGATTTCAGAGAGTTAGATGTTAGCAGTCTGTGTGAATTTAAAATATTTTACATCACTTAGACTGATAATGTGAGTGATAGGAACATTGAGTGACATAGTGGAGGTTACGTACTGTCTTCTGCAATGTTTTGCCATCTAGTGTGGTGCCTGTCAACCAAACTACATGGCATCACATCTCAGATGACAGTAAGCTTAATGCACACTGCAGTAAAAACCGCAGGTCAGAGATAGATGTTTTGTTAGTTGATTAACTGAATAGTTGAATTGTGGGGAAATGTCACAGAATGAAAAATCCAGTGCTCTGACCAACTAATCTGTACGTAAATTCTTCCTGTTTCAGTTGGAAACCACCACAGTACATCTTGACCATGTCTGAAGCACGCCATAATCGTGTGCGTAAGAAACTGTGTATATTAGTTGAGGGGGAGGATGTGCCACCTCCTGTAAAATCATTTGCTCAGATGAAGTTTCCACGCGCCATCCTGGCTGGTCTGGAACGGAGGGGCATCGTGAAGCCGACACCTATTCAGGTTCAGGGGATTCCAACAGTGTGAGTGTCAACTGTTACGGGTTCACATTTGCTGATAGATAGTGCAATGATGCAGAATTCAGTCACACTATAATGAAAGGAATTGGGTAGTTGTTATGGTGTTGTTTCACTGGCTGTCCGCAGAGTTGCTTTTTTTATGGCAAGTTAAAAAACAAGCCTGTAATATTAAAACAGTGCATTAGTTGGATAAGTGTTATAATTGAACAACGATCATGCACGGAGCGAACAATATAAAATTTGCCAAACAGTAAGTTTGTCCTTGGCGTGAGTATGAAGGCTTTGTTAATGTGACACCAGTGTGTTTCATTGTTGAAATGTGGGAAAATGATAGATTACGTACAGCTGTAATGGGATTCATAGGTGCACTTTTTCCTACAGAGAAATGTCTGACAAGTTTAATTCCTGTCTGGCTGGTGGGCGGTGGTAGTGTTGCACAATTCCAGGCTAAAGTAAAGGAAGAGTTGTCCGTGACCATTCCATGAAGGCTTACAGGGGGAGTGGAGGTATAGCTCCACTCATTATTAACCTCGGTGTTGGATATAAATGGTCAGTTTCATGTCATTGCTGCTTTACCCCTGGGTGTAAGAACCTTGGTACCCATTTATTTGGAAGCTCAGTGTGCCCCAATCTGGTCTGGATGTTTTGGAGAACAGGAAAATCTGTTGCCCTGTCCAAAACACGATCTGTAGATCATCAAGCCTGTAGCATAGTCACTATATCAACTGTAATATTCTGGCTGCCAGTTCATGGCCAACTTAGGCATAAATTGTGGGGAGAGGTCACACGTGGTGAAGTTCTAATTTGCAGCTTCTGCCTGTAGGTTTTTGTGGCGGTAAAGATTATGTGTAACAGGTTGGCTACACCTCAAATTCCAGTCCCACATGTGCGTGGTGTATGCAGTTACCAGAACTGAGATGCAGCGTATAGTGACATGTTTACATTGTCAGCTCTGTCTCCCTAGCACCGCACGTGGCTGCTCACAGAGCAGTGAAAGCAAATTTATGTCATCGGTTTTACGGTCTAAACACTGCTAGCACCTAATTTCAAAAGGCCCTGTCTTGGTTATATAAGTATTACATGTGTGACTGAAGGATATGCTGCCACTGAAACTTAGATTAAATTTTTAAACTCAAGTTTGAAAATTTTGTTTTAATTGTTCGGTGTCTTGAACAGTTACAAAGAGAATCTTGATAGCTCAGTCAGTATAGTGACTGGACTTCGGGCTAGTCAGTTTTGGGTTCGAATCTCAGTAGTGGCAAGAGATTTTTCTTTTCGGCAAGATGTCCAGACTGGTTGTGGGGGCCACCCAACTGTCTGTGGAGTAGGTGGGGGGGGGGGGGGGCTGTCCTCGAGGTCTGGGGCATGAGGCTTACCAGTCACCTCTGTTTAGCACCCAGGTTAGGAAGGAGTGTAGCTACGCGTGTGCTCCCTTAGGAGTGTAGCTACGCGTGTGCTCCCTTAACCCTTTAAAGCCTAGTGGTAACTTTACGTACCACCAGGCTTAACTTCAGTCAATTCTCCATGGTGCTCACATTGCGTTTATGTGTTTTGTACTTATCTGGGAACAATCTGCAACTTTTGCCTTACATGTCATCACATGATCGGTTTTTTAAACTAAGGTGGAGAGTGTTTACTGCGCGGTATGCCCTGAGTCTTTATGTTAGACAGAATTCGTTTCGTCTTTAAAGAGTTAATATGCGTTCATGGTAAGTGTAAGGGCTTTCTTTACCTTTACCTTTACTGCCATAAATAGCCAGAGTAGTTGAATCACCTGAAAACCTGTCAAAGAGTAAGCTGTCTGTATTGCTCATGAAATGTTGGTATTACCCGTCAGTGTGACATTGCCTGTCCAAATTCAGGGTGGGTTGAAAGTCGCAGACTGTTGCAAGTTATCACTGATACAGAGATATTAAGGTTAGTCTTGCAGAGGTCTTCAGCGAAATGTATGGTGTGGCGCAGTGCATGCGGTATATTGAATGTTGTAACTGTGTGATATGTCAAAATGTTGATGTTCTCTGACAGGCTGTCAGGGCGTGACATGATCGGAATAGCGTTCACAGGAAGTGGCAAGACGTTGGTGTTTGTCCTGCCACTTATCATGTTCTGTCTAGAACAAGAGACGCATTTGCCGTTCATCAAGAATGAGGGGCCATATGGTAAGAATTTACATTTTGCAGTGACAGAATTTACTGCAGGATATTGTTCACTTTGATGACACTGACTCTTATTTTTTGATTGCCTATTAGCATTACAGCTTTTCATAGAATAACATTTTGTCAGCATGGCCATAATTTGCTATGTATTTTTTTTAGTTTGAACTACCTAACCAAATAAATCTTCATGCAGTGCGCTTCTTGAGAAGCCAATAGATGTTTGTACTGAGTGTACAGAAGTCCCATGAAGTTACTGCCTCCACATCTCCAACAACCTATTATGCTTCCCCCCAGTACACTTTCCTCTGTTTGCCTCCAATTGTGTAGCCATTCTGGTCACATGAATGTTGATAATGACATGATATGCTAGCAGCAAGCACTCTCTGCTGGTTCATGCCACAGGATGCTGGAGGGCAATATAATAGTAAGCAGAGAGGGGGAAGCCATGAGAAATGTCATATCCACCATCCATTGGACTACTTTCCTTGGCCTCAGTACTGCTGATAGGAACTGGTTATGGGTCCTTATACAGTGTCTGGAAATTCACTTTGAGTAATTTCAAATGATAACTGCTGATGTAATACTGTGCCATACTGCGTACCATAGTGCTTCTGTCCATAGAGTTCACTCGCTGATGTAATACTGTGCCATACTGCGTACCATAGTGCTTCTGTCCATAGAGTTCACTCCAGTGCTGCTTCTGCTGGTAACTTTCATGAAATTTCATTATATTTTACGATTATTTAGTCATGTTACTGCCCCTCCGAGTTCTCTCAATCTCAGCACCAATCAGCGTTCCAGCTTGGTCCATTGTTCTGTGACAGTGATGCAGTGTCCCATTTTTAGGCATTCTTTATGATGTAAAAAAAGAAAAAGAAGAATACTTCATGCAGATCTATTATTTGTCTGTCCGTCCGTTTGCGTTGTAGTGTGAGTGACTCTCATCTCTTCATCAGATATTCGCATAGTTCTGTGTAGCAGATCTGTAGGAAGTTGTCTGGTACTTGTGAGCTGCATGAAAATTGGCTCATTGGTGGTTGTACTTTACATGTGGATGTAAATGAATTTCTGCTTCAGTGAAATTTGTTCTTGGAATCCCTGCTAAATGCTGTTCAGTAATCTTGCGTTTTGTGAAAATTGACAGAGTTAAAACATTACTTTATTTAGCAATGTAAATTAATTTCTGCTCATGTTTGCCACATTTGTTATCTAGTTTGTGTGAAATTTGGTCTAAGAGGCCCCCACATGATGAATACGTTTGAGTTTTGTGATAGTTAGCATGGGGAAGCGACACTTTTCTTATGAGTGTAAATGAAATTACCTTTACATATGTATATTAAAAGTATGTGACTTTTGAAAGCAAAGATTGCCTTAGTCAAGTCTGATTACTGAAGCGTGAAGTACACGATGTATAGTGATGTTGTCGTTTAACCTCTCTTCACGCAGGTCTGGTCATCTGTCCATCTCGTGAGCTTGCAAAGCAGACCCATGACATCATCACACACTACTGCACAGGCCTGCCACAGGAAATACGCTGCTGCCTTGCTATTGGTGGGATACCTATGTCAGAATCGATGGAAGTCATTAGCAGGTAAGGACTGTGCTAGCTTAACTGATGACTGTCTCTTGTGACATGTTACAGTTCCTACTGCAGATTCCATTACAATGTTCTGTCTCTGCATACTCTTTGGGGAAGTAATCAGTATTTACTGTGAAAATTATATAAAATATGTGCATTGACTGTGGGCAGATTGTAGAGTTTTTTTAGTGTTAAAGCAGGTGGTACGTGTAGTTACCAGTGTGACTTAAATTGGGTAATAACTTACAGATGAGGAATTGTACAGAAGATTGTCTGTACTGGGATAAGGTGCAGTGTATCCAGTGTCATGGTTAAGAGACCTGTGGGGTGTATGGCGCTTGAGATTAGGTACAACAGATCTCACCTAGAGAGAGGGTTGTATATGTTGCATGATTATGTTGGCAGGGGTGTCCACATCATGGTCGCTACACCAGGTCGGTTGATGGATATGCTGGACAAGAAGATGGTACGACTGGATGTGTGCAGGTGAGAGTTGGGTGTTGTGTGATGATATGCTAAATGTGTAGGCTGCCAGACAGAAAACTTCTGGTGACACAGATTTTAGGAATCCTAACTATAGAACCCTGCTGCCTGTGTTACAGATACTTGTGCATGGATGAGGCAGACAGGATGATAGACATGGGTTTTGAGGAAGATGTCAGAACAATATTCTCATTTTTCAAGGTTTGTAATGCATGTCAAAGTTCACATCTTCTGGGATGTGATACTGTGCCACTGGGCACGTAGTTAATACGATTTGTAGGCACCGTGATCCACACTGCTTGGTCTTGGAGGTGAATGCACTGTGCTCTTTCGAAACATCACAAACTGCTCATCCAACAATGCAGCGTTGCATCCCACAAGACTTGAATCTTCAGCAGCACTGCTGTTATGACCTTGTGTCGTGCTGTCTCCATTGTGTTCAGCATCAGACACAAGCCAGACTAAATTCAGTAGATGTCACCTTTAGAAGTCCCATTTATATTAACCTGTTAACTGGGTGTTTTCTGGGGTGCTGGTGTAACCTTCCCTGGGTATTTAATCCTGCCCGTTTTTCATAGTTCCTATAAAGCATGAGAAGGGTTGCGAACATAATGGGGCTTTCTTTCAATATGTAATGAGAAAGTGATTTAAAGATGAAATGTAGCATTTATTCATAATTATTGCAACATTTATGACTTTTTTAGATTTTTAAATTTCTATCTGTGTGGTAGAGTTGAAAACATGGTACTACACATAGGGCCTTCTCACAGTCAGGACACCAGTGTTTGAAATAATTGTCGTGGATGGCGCTGGCTGCTAAAGAAGAAGGCGGTTGGTGGTGCCTCCTAGAGGTAAAAACGTCGACTATTTAACAGTACTCATACCTAAGTCATATCTCGTCATACCCAGGAGATATTAGTGGTGAAAGATCGAGGACATAATGGTACGTCATACCCACTGAAATAGTGCGATACGAGTATGCACATGTACGTCATGCCAGTTAAGAGGTTAACATTCGGCATGTGAAATGGACTTTGATTTTGTGAATGATACTCTTAAAGTTTTGTGGAATTGTCTACTGAGTGTTTCAGTTAAATGATTGGCACTGCTGCTAAATATTTGGGGTGTTGCAGGATTATATATCAGTCTAGAAACTGCCTACCCTGATTGAGAATTTGCCTGGTATTCTCATTTCTTCCGGGTGAATCTGGGATAGTACCTTGAGTGTTACCGTGACTGCTTCTGTGCACATCCTTTCTGATTCGTCATTCACTGATCATCATACAGTTCAGGACTGTATAATCTGATGTACTGAGAGCACTGTTAACAAACCATAAAGAAATGTATGCAGTATGGACACTCAGTGTAGAACACTGTGCATTGCAGTTGTTGAATTGCTATAGCTCAGTCAGTACAATGACCATACAAAGAGCTTGACAACCAAGGTCCATTTCTGGCAGAAGCAAAGTTTTTTGTCAGTGTAAGTTTTAATGATGAAGAATTATGAAGAAGCAGTTACGGCATGATGTGAGGAACTGTCCCACCACTTGCCTGGAATGGCTGAGGGATGTCACACAGATTCTCAGTAAGGATAGTTAGTTTGCGACATGCATTTGGAACCTGGAGCATTCTGGTTACAAACCAGGTGTGTGACCTACAACACCACAACTTTTGATAGCCTTGTCTTAAGTCATGTTTGCATTTTCAAACAGCCACACTCACAAGCCTGACATTATTTAATGCTGTTTAGGGGCAACGTCAGACACTTCTCTTCTCAGCCACAATGCCGAAGAAGATCCAAAACTTCGCAAGGTCTGCCCTCGTGAAACCGGTCACAATAAATGTTGGTCGTGCTGGTGCTGCCTCCATGAATGTCATACAGGTATGAAGACTTGCCTCCCTGTTTTGTGCCTGGTTGCTCAGTAACAGAAATACAAACACCAGGAATAAAGTTGCAGATGAAGTACCTAATAAACAGTGAAGTAAATGTGTTTTTAGCATTGCAATACATTAGGAGTTGTCTACTGGGTGTATATTTTAAACAGAACACAGTGTTTTGGAAAGTGGATCAGGTAACCTTAATTAGTGGTTGATCACACTAGTGTAATGTGCTATTGTCAGGATGCTCTAGTATTAAATGTGTTTGCAGGAAGTGGAATATGTGAAACAGGAGGCCAAGATCGTGTACCTGCTGGAGTGTCTGCAGAAAACTCCACCACCAGTTCTCATCTTTGCAGAGAAAAAGCAAGATGTGGATGCAATACATGAGTACCTGCTGCTGAAAGGTGTTGAAGCTGTAGCTATTCATGGGGGCAAAGGTAAATCAAAGTAGAGATTGAAACCCTATTTTCGTTGGTACACATATGAGGCAACTGTTCTGCTCAAGCTTTAGTGTTTGGGAACAGGGGGTCTGTATCTGGGGGGGATGGGTGGGGCAGGGGGCCAGATTTTAATACCCTGCAGCAGTCTTCATCATGGAATGGGGGATTTTAAATCTTTCAGTTCATGAGAGATGGGAGCCATATTTTTTAACTCAGGGTAATGGTACTGATATTGAAAAGATACAGTGCTTGGCCTTTAAAGGTTCAGATGTAGGCTGTAATATTCTTGTTCATTCCTTGCATATCTGCAGAACATGCCTGCTTTGAGATCCATATCTTCTCATTTTATGAATCACATGTTTTGAAAGAGATTTTCCTTAGAGAATGTATGCATCATTTGTTGCTACTATCGGTCCATCTTACTTCCCGAACAGTGTTGGAACAGTGACTGCAAACCAGGGGTATGTGGAGTCTTAGTAAGTGAGATTGTTTCATACATTATCAAAGTCCAGAATGGCTTAACAGAGCACAGGTAAAGGTAAAGCAGTCCCATTACAGGCCTGGACAGGCCCATAGGGTTCCGGGAGGTTGAGGCTCCCAGATTTCTAGACAGTCGGCACATGAAGGTGGTAAGGTTGTCAGCCCTAGGCACCGGCCGCGTTTACCCCCCCAGGAAATATTCCTGGTACTCATTTCTGTTAGAGGCTGAGTCGACCCCAGGGCCATAGCGCGACTGACAGGATTATGTCAATGAAAAATCGACTGACACCATCGGCAATCGAACCCGCGACCTGCCGGTTTGTAGCGCAGTGCCTCAACCAACTGCACCACCGCGGCCCCCTAACAGAGCACAGATCAAATAAATTTGTTTAAAATGAAGTGTGTTTTTATCTTGTCGTGTGTATGACACATGTTCAAGACGAAAATGGCCATCAGTAGAAAGGGGTGTTAGAAGTTTCATTCTGAGACCGTGTGAGACACTGATTGAAAATGTCCTGGGAAGTCACTGAGAACCCGTTTGTGAATGATTGTGCTTTCTTCAGGCTGGGTGGTATTGGAAGTGTGACGCTGCTGCGTAGTTTTGGAATAACTTGAGGCCAGTATGACATGATGGTATAGATGGGAGGCTGCGAACTCCTGTACCACACACTCAAGCATGAGGCCCCAGAAGTTATATGTACATTTTAACACTTGTCAATCAGTAACGTAACTAAATTCTGTGAAAGTGAGGAATACTGGACCTTTCTGTAGCTTCCTGTGATGGTCGGTTGCACTTTTTTGAGTAGTGAGATCTGCCTCAGTCCTTCACTTCAGCTGGCAGTTTCTACATTAATGTAACTTAAAAATCAGTGACTGCTTTTTAGAATGCAATTTATGTATATATTACAGATCAGGAGGAACGATCTCGTTCAGTGGAAGCTTTCCGCAAGGGACAGAAAGATGTGCTTGTGGCAACAGATGTTGCCTCTAAGGGTCTCGACTTTGCTGATGTGCAACATGTTATCAACTATGACATGCCAGACGATGTGGAGAATTATGGTGAGTTGGATGTGTTCATTGTGTGAGGTTAGTAGGATTTAAAAGGGTGCAAACATTTCCCCAGAGGCTTGTACTCGTGATCAAGATGGTTACGTTTATGCTGTCATAAGATACTGTTGTGTAGTCCAGTATGTGGTAGCCTAGCTTCGTTGTGGAGGGCCTTGCTGTCATCATGATCTTCAGAGCAGAAATGTTCGTACCTGTCCACCAAACTACAGTGATAAGATCTTCGTTCTTCTGGGATGTTACATGGCATAACATCCCGTAAGAGCGAAGATCTTGTTCACACCATGACAGAAGCCTGAAATCACACATAATGGTCTTCAAAAACCATAACTATAATCTTTGGTGTTGTGAGACAACCAGTCTCAAATGAACATACGAACATATGTTTGGATGAGGTATGTGGTTGAAATGTCAAGTCTGCATGTGTAAACATTATGACTCTTGGAATTGCAGTGCATCGAATTGGACGAACAGGTCGTTCAGGCAAGACCGGTATTGCTACAACTTTTATCAACAAGGCTAATGATGAGTCAGTACTACTGGATTTGAAACATCTGCTGATGGAAGCAAGACAGAAAGTGCCCCCATTCCTTGCTGCTCTGCAGTCAGAGAACGAAAAATATTTGGACCTTGGAGGTGAGACATATTGAGGCACATCCGGCACTTCACATCCTCTCCCATCCATCATTTACTGATAATCATACCATTTGCTAACCTGAAACTGACAGTGTCATTAAATCACAAATACAGATGATATACAGTGAAACCCTGTTAAGAAAATTTTGAAAATTCCAAGAAAATCCTACTTCTTAAGTGGGAAATTTCTTAAAAGGGTAATTTTAATGAAATGGGAGAATTGTGGTGCTTTTTTATCCTGACCTCTTAGGCGGGAAATTTTCTTAACTGGGTTTTTCTTTAGCGAGTTTCACTGGGCTTATTCATATATCACTTGCCATCAGATGAAACTGATTGATGTCCATTGTTGCAATATTGCAGATGAACGAGGCTGCAGCTACTGTGGTGGTTTGGGTCATCGGATTACAGACTGTCCAAAACTTGAAGCAATACAGAATAAGCAGGCCTCGAACATTGGACGGCGCGACTATCTTGCTAGCAATGCTGCCGATTACTAAGAGCCATGTCCGACGCTGTGTGTTGTCTGGGAACAAAGGGCCCAGCTACATATATGATGCTGACTGTAGTCCCTGCAGGAAAATCCTGGCTTGGTTTTGTGCTCTTGTGACTTTTTCCCGAACTAATGCCCACACATCTATTGGAAAGTATGTCATGTGAAATAGATTTTACACGTGAAAATACATTTATCGTACTGAAATGGATTTTGTGTATGTTAACTGGAGTTCACTGAATGCTGTGACATGATAAACGTGAAAATTTTTTGTAAAGATAACTAAGTCCTTGGAGCAGAGTCCTTCTTGAAAAGCTAATAGTTTCTCAGCTACTTAAAAAATTTGCACATTTTATGACACCCAGAAATTCATTACCATGTTCACAAGAGCCTGCCACTTGTCCTGAGCCAAATAAACACAGTCCAGCACCCTTGCAACCAATGTCTTGAAGACCTATGTTACTGTTACCATCCCATCTATGCCTGATTCTTCAAAGTGGCCACTGTCCTTCAGGTTTCCCCACCAAAACCCTGTATGCACCTCTCCTCTCGCCCATATTCCACATGCCCCATCCATCTCATTCTTCTTGATGTGATCCCTCCAATAATATTTGTTGAGTGCACATCATGATGCATGCCATTGTGCAGCTTCCTCCAGTCCTGTTACCTCCTCTCTTGTTAGGCCCAAATATCTTCCTCAGAACCCTATTCTCAAACAGAACCCTATTCTCAAACAACCCTATTCTCAAACAGAACCCTATTCTCAAACATCTAGGCCTATGCTTCTCCCCCAGTATGAAAGACCAAGCTTCACACCCTACAGAACAACAGGCAAAATTATAGTTCTGTTTTACAAACATGCATAGCATATATAACAATGAAATGTACATGTTTTAAACAATCTTTGCTAAAGTTACATATTAATAACATAATTTTACACACAAAGTACAGCATGAAGCTGTACAAATGTTATCTGAAATGCACTTTATTTGTTTTCATACTGAATTAGAAATAATATGAAGTACCCAACTATAAGATTTTTTTTTATACCTGGGTGTCTGAAAAAATAAGACTTATTTAACTTTCACATACTTGGATATTGATATTGGTGTTAGTGTTTTTACATCCAGTAGTACTCTGCTGTTAATATTGCTTGGATAGCTAATGGGACTGGTCATTGCCTCTCTTGTTTCCAGTTCCAGGTTAAAGAAGTATGTTTACCTTCAGCTTTAATCTGCAAAATGCAACACAGCACTCTGTAGCTTATCCACAGTGTACTGCAGTCTGTACAGGGTGTACATATTATGTCTGAATTGCTTTGTGAAAGAGCAGAATACTGCGATAGAAGCCAGCCTTTGCCATTTGACATCCCAGAAGAGCAAACACATCAACCATACAGCAGTGAAGCCTGAAATCGTGCGTGGGTGATAATGTTGAAAACAGGCAAAGATATAGGCCACTTACAAAGAATGGATGGAACAGGTGTACTGAGAAGGGCAGTATGATTAAAATATGAAGGAAAGAGACACACAGGATAACCCAAAACAAGATGGTTAAACTTGGTACTGAAGACACGGACAAGAGAGTGAAGAGGTCATAAGAAATTGATAAGGAAAGGTTGTTGGAAGATGGCAGAGACTGGATACTTCTCATTGAACCTCTGTATGCTAGACAGACCAGAAGAGCAAGAAGCAAAAGTAAAGGATAAGGCCGTCAAGCAAAATAAAAGCTCAACAAATTAGTTCGTTTTTTCTTGAATTGCATGATTTATTAGTAACTGTTTACTATTAACCCCTTCAGTGGTTTACCTTTTCTCTTATACATCTTTGGTGCCATACGCTTCTCTTCTTTATGAGTCTCTAAATGGTTTTTGAACATCGTTAATGTAAAACACTGCATATTACATGTATTACACAAATATACTTTATCTTTCGAATGGTGTTTCAAGTGTGCCCTCAGATAATCGTAAGATGTAAAGTTATGTTTACACACAGGACACTGCTGAGCCATCTGTGGAAACTTATCATAGGACGAGGAACCCTCAGCACATCGATCACATGAATATGGTTTCTGTCTCCAGTGCCACTGGGCAACATGTTGCCGTAAATGCCCTGGCCTTGTGAACTTTATGTGACAGACTTCACAAGCATAACTGGACATGACCTCAGTCTTAGTAGGGAATTGCAAATTCAGTCGACTGCAGAACTCACGATTGCAGTCTTCACACCAGAAGATTGAATGAGCCTTTAGATGCCTTTGAAAACTCTGAAGCCATCTAAACTGCTTGTTGCACACCTCACAGCGGTAAGTGTCCTCATTATCATCAAGTGTGTGCCCATTGTCTTCAGTAATGGTTTGTTCATCACTCCCACAAACTCTCCATGGTGAGGGGTGACTGTCTTCATCTTCACCCTTGTCACCCACCAGATCCACATCAGTGGCCGATTTGTCACTGTAACAGGGCACATACAGACGATGCTTACGGACAGCAACATTACAGCTGCATTTAGTAACAGCGGAACATTCTCAACTAACTTCATATTAAATCTTTTTCTGGACATAGAGCCAGCAGAGGAAGGAAAGCAGCACTCTAATATTTGAAGTGTATTAGTACCTAAAATAATGTAATTTTGTGTTTATGGATATGGAGTATATACCAAGGTCTTGTTTTATGCCCTAGTGTTTCTGAAAATGTGGGCATAAATCAAGAACAATATTCCCATCAGAAATGAGGGGTTAGTGTAACAGATTGCAGCCAGCCAAAGGGAGTTAAACCAAAAATCAGGGGGCATAAATTAAGAAGTGGTGTAAACTGGTAAGGGACGTTAAAGCAAAAAGATGTAGAACAGGGTGTACATGTATTCGCTACAGGAAAGGTGCATTTATAACAGGAAAATGAGAAGAAAAGACAGTTTTCAGGTTTGTGATACTACTTTTTTCCTACCTCAGTAAATGTATATGCTTTATTAAGATTCCATGTTCCTCAGCCAGTATTTCTTCTTCTTTTTCTTGCTTCTCCTCCTTCTTGCATTGTAAAATATTCTTGAAATGGGTCTGCTAAAATAAACAGAATTCTACTGTGATTGTTTCTGTAAACACAGAATGCTTTGGATTCTGAATATGTATTATAAAATAGTAGAACTTCTAAAACAAAGTCCTAAACATCAGTGCTACTTTCACTTTGTTTCTACACCTGAGAGTTAGATTCTGAAAGGTGTGTTACGGTAATTTCAGAGTAATGCAAGAAAATGGTAGGTAATTAATGTGGCTGTATTGTGAATGAGCTTAGGCAGACAGACAGAAGTGCTATCAGGACCAGGGAAAAAGGGGAAGAATACAGAGTGGTGTGTTTATTACCACAAGCCCAGCAGCTATATATGCAAAGCCTGTATCTGCTGGCACATACTACAACAGCTGCACTGTTCTGGATGATCATAAGCGCAGTGTAATATTTAATTGGATGTCAGAAGAAGTAGGCTACAAGAGCAAGCTTTGAAGTTCATTGTGTTTTAACAATCATATTCCATTACTAATTGTTATGTGTACAGGGAGATAGTTTTGTTTTGCATTCTGTTAATTTCATGTGATGCACAATATTTTGCTGTGTAATGTGGCAGTTCGCATGTCGGAGACTTTTGATGAGTCTTTCGAACAGGTCTGAATAGCTTCACTTGCATATGACAAGAAGCAATATAATTTGGACGTTTCATAGCAAACATGTTCCATATCTGTGAGGATTACAGGGTGACATATTGTTACAATAGGTATCACATGGCTGGGAATGTCTACCTACATCTGGTACTTTAGACTATCATCACAAATACAGGAAGCCCCTTTTATGGTGTCCCTGAGTACAGGAAGTGTCACAAGATGTCCTGATGGATGCATACTCTGTGTTTGATGAAGCTGCTGTGCTAAGTGATACAATAAGAGGCACATTTTGTGTGTGTGTGTGTGTGTGTGTGTGTGTGTGTATATATATATATCACAATAATTTGAAACTCACATTTTCAAGGTCCTCTGAAAATAGCTCATCCGCTACATATTCCTCTTTTATGCAGATGAAATTACCTTCACTGTGGGCAGCCAAAACACTTTCTCCATGTGAATCTGGTTCCACCTTGATTGTGTTCATATTTTCTAGAGAAACAATACTTTAGCATAATATAACAGTGTCAGAACTCCTGTATTTCCTTATAATTATTTTAAACTTGTGTTCACATGACACAATAATGGTGCAGTTCAGAGGTGCAAAAGTTCTCTGTGTGCCCAGTCAACTAAATTTTGTACTGTGGCACCTAATATATTCAGCAAAATTACTGTAGTTCTTTTCAGGGCTGTGGAGTTGGAGTCGGAGTCAGAGTCTGTAAAAATGAACTGACCCTGACATAAAAGCTTGGATACTAAAGCAGTCCCATTACAGGCCTGGACAGGCCCACAGGGTTCCAGGAGGTTGAGGCTCCCAGATTTCTAGACAATCGGCACATGAAGGTGGTAAGGTTGTCAGCCCTACGCACCGGCCGCGTTTACCCCCCAGGAAATATTCCTGGTACTCATTTCCGTTAGAGGCTGAGTCGACCCCAGGGCCATAGTGCGACCGACAGGATTATGCCAATGAAAAATTCCACTGACACCATCGGGAATCGAACCCGCGACCTGCCGGTTTGTAGCACAGTGCCTCAACCAACTGCGCCACCGCGGCCCCTAAAGCTTGGATACTAGCTACAATAACCATTAGACCTGTACTTAAATGTAGGTTATAAGTCAAAAGTAGCCTGATGATTCATGCAGTGGTGATGAAATGTCTTACGATACCATTTACCAGTTTAGTGGGTTTACTGTTGTTAATAGATATTGGGCTTTTATGAAGGAGTTGGAGGTTTGGTGTACCGACTCCATAGGTGTGATTCTCTTATACAGTTCACATTAACTGAACACAAGGTACCAGGTAATGCTGCAGGGTCACACGTCACTCTAGCACTGTGGGCCCTCAGAATGGAACTTTGTTCATGTCATGTGGACCCCTAGTGGAGTTTACAATAATCAGCCTTCCTAAGTTTTGGGTAGAAAATTAAATTTAACCAAACCAAACAGGATAAATCAAAACATGACAGGTATTTGATACGAGGACTGTGGTGCAGCATGCATGGTGAGAGAGATGCATCATCTGTGCCCCCAAAGTAGGACAGGGGCTTGGATTATTTCTCCTTGAGTGGTCAACTGTTTTACATTTCTTCATTCATTACACCATGAAATACTTTCCTTAACTAAAGCAATAAATGTAAGTGAACATGCAACTGCAGTCTCAGTAACATTTTACTCGCCACCATCAACTGCAAGGATTACATAATACTGGAATGAATGAATACGGAGCATTGGTGCATTCCTAATGGACTGGCCCTGGATTGCACTGGAGTTTCTGTGCTAAGGACAGGCACTAACCACCCATGCCACTTCATGGCTTGATAAAACATGACTTCATTGCTTTCTTACCCCATATTCTAAATCAGCTGTGGTTGCCAAACAAGACAAAAAGTATACTTGCCAAAGGTATTGTGTGTGTGTGTGTACTAACAACCATGGCTAAGCTTGGGGTTCGTGCACATGTGGATTATTAATACGCATTGGATTTCTGTAAGCCAAGGTCTTGTACAGTGTTCATGTCTGTAAAGAAAAGTTATGCTTTGCATCTGTTTACATAAACCAAACTGTATTTTTTAACTACATAATACTGAGACCCACTGCTACTCTTGTCTCTTGTAACATTTTACTAACCAATCAGTAGCTCGATTACTGATATTTAACCACAGCAGTATATTTGAAGTTTCCATACAGCTCACAGACCACTACAAAATATAACTGTTAAGCAAAACAACAAGTATATTTGTCTACTGTATAAATCTAAAAAGTGACCATCACCCGGGGGTCATCATATTGCTGCAAAATTACATGAGGGGCGGACATGATGAGAACTTGACTGTAGAAATGTGTTGTGGGATTAGAGATTTCATTACATATACTATGCACCAATGCTGTGTTTGATGATGTTACTCAATTTTTTTATTATAATGGTAATGTAATTACAATACAAACTGTTGTTACGACCCCGTGGCTGCCACATTTCACACCGTGTCATGACATTGTTACCAACACACAACTGTCTCTGAACCGTCACAGCAACCAAATTCCATCAGAAAAGGAAGATATAACCCAGTAGCCTTATTGTGTCAAGGTGGGTGATAAAGACCCCTAATAACAAGATCGGGCTTTGTCTTCTTTTTAATATCAGGAACTTCACGCTGTCAGGTTTCGTAATACTGACAGACATTACATTTTATGTCAAATTATTCGAAATGTAATAATTTAAACCTCTATTTGTATACACATGTATTTTGAATGTACATAACGACTGATAGCTATTACCATAATATGTTTTTAGTGACATGCTTCACATCCAACGCCACTGAAGGAGATACTTAAACGCACACCCCTTTTACTCTGTTGATGAATTTCTTACATGTACTAATAACCTATAATAATGATCTCTAAGACTGTATACAAACAGTTTAAAGTATTTTGCAATGTCAAGTTCTCCACATCCTGTACCTTTCTGATTTGTTTCACATTCTATTGTCTTGTGACACAATTACTGATCTATGGAGTATATGTATGTATGAAGTTTTTTTGAACTAACGAAATATAACTACGTTCGAACCCACCCGTAATTTGATGTTGCCACGGAGTTCCCCAACTGTGATAGGTTGCAATCTGTGGTATTGAGGTACCGTGCTAGCATAACACAGCGCCACGTATCGCTGTTCACAGTGTAATCAATGGTCCTTGGGTCGCACCTTGGCAAGAGGGATGTCAGAGGTTATCTGTAATAGTACTTTTCTTTGCTGTTACTCTTTTTGTTTCCGAGCTGGTGATGTGTGGTTCGCGGGTTGGTGGACGAACTGTGGTGGTGGATGGGCTGGCGGTGCTATGAGTTGAATAGATGCGAGGAAAGTTTGTACTTTATGCGTCTGTGTAGTGCTGAACTGCACAGTTACATGAACAGATCAGTGATTGGCGTTTGTATTTCTCACAAAATTGTGTTGTGAACCTTATGAAACGCTTTTTTATATTCAGTGAAAGCCATGTGTGTAACCATGTGAAACAGCTTTTGGTTTTAGGCAAAATTTTGAGTTGAAAATGCATCTGCGCATGATCTTCGTGTACGGAATCCGTTTTGTTCTTCGCCGATAATATTTTAATAATGTGTGTATAGTTTGTTTTTTAAAATATTAGCATATATGTAATATCCGGAGTTGAGTAGGCTTATGCCTCTAATTTTCGTAGTTTTTCAAATCTCCTATGTTGTGAATTTGTATTATAATTGCTTTCTGCCAGCTGTTAGGGAGGGCGTTTACCACGCCTTTTTCTGTTACGTAAAAGAATAAATCCTCGATAATGTACTGTTGCGCATATTTAAAAAGCTGTAATTCATTTGTCTTCCCCTGGTACTTCATGTTGACGCAGTTTCTTAAATACTGCTTCGGGTTCTTCCATTGTAATGTCTTCTGTTAACCTTTGTTTTGGTAAATTTTGAACAAACATGGTAAGGTGTGAATTGTCATGTCCATAAATATTCAAAATACCGAAACAATAATGACAAGAGTACCACGACAAATTATAACAAACATATTCAGCACTTACGAAAACAATATGATGTCCATTAAGGTTAACAGTGTATTAACTGACGGGAAACCCATCAACCAAGGAGTTCAACAAGGATGTGGCTTATTGCCTAAAAGTGCTAAATGTTATGACAGGAAAATATCTCGTGCAATAACAAAAGTAATTGCTTTCAGAGGGAAGGATCTGGTTGCAAGTAAGATAACACTGTAATGATAAATTATTAGGGAGAGTCAGTTCATTCAATTACCTTGGATATTCCTTACCCTTTATACATTACAGACATCCCAACAAAAATTACTACATTTTTAAAAATTTCAGGCATTATAAACTCAGTTACGAAACTACCATTGGTACAGAAACAAACCAGAATACTCTTGCTTGACCTGTATTGGCCTACAGATTCAAGGCATGGATCGTTAGGAAAAATGGTTAAACCAGAATCACAGCAGCAGAAATGTGGTTTATGAGGTGCATAGGGTGTTCTACAAAATGGGACCACAAACAAACTGATGAAATAATGGAAGAACTCAAGACAGAACCTGTGCTGGAATACACAGGCAAGCAAAGACAACTAGAGAGAGCATGTCTACAGAGTGGATAGAAGAAGGATCCCCAAACAAATTGTGCAGTTCGTTCCTTGGGGCAGAAGATCTATAGGCCTACTGGCAAAAAGGTGTCTCAAGACCTTAACAGACTGCATGGTCTAACACATTTGGATGATGATGAGGATGATGTGTTATGAACTAGAGATTAACATTTCCTATAGAGATCTCAAATAAGTTTTGCACATTTGGGTTCATGTGGTATGGTTTACATGTGTTTGGTTATGTGTGAATGAACAACAGACATTGTTGTGTTTTTCTGTATAGATTGAGATAGTAACTGTAGGGAAACACCAGGTAATTTGAATTGGAGAGTTACACTTCAAAAGACCAGAAAAGCAAGCGTGTGACATCAGATACATGGTGGAATGGAGTACACAGAAAATTCTGCAGACTAGTTCTCCCTTCCCCTGCCCCCTCCCAATTAAATGCAGGTTTATAAGTCTTGTTTGAGGTCCAACAAATTTTGGCATAAGCGTCTGGCCAGCATAAAGCAGCAGATTTAGAGGACGTGATATGCATGACAGTAGTCAGTTGTATTACAGTAGGTGCAACAGTCTGCTGATTGCTATGGTTACTGTAGGCAGGTACATGTACTGTGAAGTTGGAGGCAGGAAATTGTTCTGGATCAGTACCTATCTGCCGAACTTCAGCGTTACATTGAAAGTCTCAGGGACATGATGTCTAAGTAACTAACTACATGGTATGGATTCTGTCTTGAACAGTTGATAGTCACTTGTCTGGTGAAGAGATTTCTGCCTTGTATGGAATACAGATGTCTGTCACTGTTTGCTGAACCATATCCTGAGTCATTCAGTCCACTGTTCATCCTGTCACACCCTTTCTCTCTAATGTAAATTTAAATATTATCGTTACATGTACATTTGTGTGTTGCACATCACATGTCTGGGAAATCTATTGCAGTGTGTTAGATTGACAACAATGTATGTTACACACTCACACACAAAAGCAGCATTGAAGACCACCTTCCTGTATCCATGTGTATGTCTTCCTCCAGATCTGTCTCAGAATTTGCAAAATGTACATAATCCTGTAGTGTACACCTGATCTTGTGTCTCTTAAACTTTCTCCTGCTTTAATATTAAACAATGAAGATTCTGCTTGTGGGTCATATTTGTGGGTGTCATATGTTTCTGGCAATAAACAGTTATTGTTTTCTGTGACAGTATTAACTGGTTGGTCTGGGCAATGAGGATACATTGTGTGTTATGTGACGTAGGAACAGATGTTAAATATTAGGTAGATGAACTTCAGACTTTGAAGTGTTACGTTCTTACAGTGACAGTGTGCTACAGTCATGGTATATACCACAGAATTTATCAGAATCTGTCCATGTGTTTTTTAATAATTTAGTTTGCATTCTTTCACTGTGGAGGCCCAGGTTCAATCTAGGGTGACTCCATGTGAGGTATGTGGTTGGCAAAGTCGCTGTTGGGCAGGCTTTTCTGTTCATACTTTGGTTTGTTCCTGCCATCATTCTAGCAATCCTTCATATTTACTCATTCATCTGTCATGATTCTGAATAATCTGAGTGGTTGAGAGTGCTGTTAAATAACACTTATATCACATTCATTATAAAAAACTGAATAAAGTCAGTCAATAAATTTTATTTGGCGGTGACAGGTACAGGTGCCGTAATGTTCGTGGGACTGTGATCGAGGTGTCACCAGAGATCATGAATCATCACATATTGGATTTAATATCTGACTCTCGTGTTGCAAGAGTGCTACATATGCTTCAGTGTTTGGCAACAAGGACCCCAACGATTGTTCTTCATCGAGTGGATGAGACGTTTCCATCACTGAGGCACAGTGCAGTGAGTAATGCTATGCTGCATGTTGTGTATTTTCTGTTAGGACAGGTAGCTTATGAAGAGTTCTGAACTCAGTTCTTCTGGGATGTGAATTCTAAAGCGGACCATTGGCCCTCAAAGATGAGGGTTTAAAAAAAGTTGGGCAATGAACATACAGTGACAAAGTGCAGTGTCTCATATGAAGGGGTCCTAAAGCGCACTGCTTCAAAAACTTGAAAACTTGCATACCAAGATTTTCATATAAATAGCTGTTTTTAAGTTTAATTGCCAAGAGCAACATTGTGTCAGTAGGAAATGTTAATAAATAAAGCTGCGAACTCAGTAAGTGAGCTTTTCTGCATGTAGTCCCTTCATAACAACTACAGATATCATGAGAGTTGAGATTTGACACTGTGCAGATGCACACTGAAGGAACTGTTCTCAGGCAGTTAGTTCTGTGAAACATGAAGGTGTACTTGCATGACAGCACTTGTTTCAGGCAACTACATTGTATTTGCTCGAAACTGATTGTATGCATTTTACCTTCTGAATATTGGAAATCAAAGCACTAGCTGCAGGCAATTATAGTTTCATACTGCATAAAACTAATTGCTTGAAACCAGTTCCTTTGGTCGTCGTGTGCCACCTAAAACTTCGCCCCTAACATGAGCTGCATCTGATGTGTTTACACAGTGGTCTCTTGTCTTCTAAACAGTGAAGTGGTGAAGAATCCTGTTAATTACTTAACTTTATAGTACTGGCCTTAGTATTGCTGAAGCATCTTGTGTTTGATGTCTGTTGAAGTAAGCAGAAACACTGGGCAAATGTTTGGGTACTTTATTCTCTAGTAAGATGCATTCAAGACTATAAAATGCTGAACAAAGGTTAGTTTAAAATGTTTGTGTAAGGCCCATTGCCATTCTGATGTAAGGTATCATGTCAGTAGCAATCCAGAAATCTTGCCATCTGTGTTTCTGCCCTCACATACTCCAATTTCATGACTTCCACCCACTTTCCCCTTTAAGCTGTGGAATTTTCAGTTGTTGTGCCAGTGTTTGCTGCCATATCCAGGTGGTGTGCCAGTGATTGCTGTCACATTCAGTTGGTGTGCCAATGGTTGTTAGCACATCCAGACATGTTCATTGTTTTAGATGCATGTACTGTGTACCTAATTCTTTGATCAGATGTAATGTTGTATCACTGGACAGGAGTTGCTGACATTTTTAAGGCACCATGATCCTTTGAAATATTGAAGACACAGTATCATATCCCAGAAGACTTCAGTCCCCAGCAGTACCGCTTAGAGAATCAAGAATCTCACAGTCTTTAATCAGTAGCTACAAACTGATCTAATCATTCAAATTTTTCATTTTGTTTTAAACAGTTTGCATTAACGTTGTGAAATTTTTCTTACATCTATCCACTTGTCCTGAGTGTTCACGCCTCTTCCAGTGGTGTGACTGTTGTAGACATAAACTACACCTTTAATATCTGCACATCATCTTCAGAATTGCATGCTTGAGAGTTTAAAGTAACTGTGGCAAAATGTGCATGTTTCTACCAATTTATCTTTCTGTTAGCTAAATAACTATGGGCAGAAGAAGCCTTCTTGAAAAGCTGATAGTTTTTTAAGTAGTGAAGATTTTTCTCAAAGGTTCATTTCCTATCGTGAGCCAGACTGACAGAGTCTGCACTCTCCTATCCCATAGTCTTGCCTAGCATGGGAAGAACTGAAGGTACCAGGCAGCTGTGCAAGACAGTGACATGTTACATATTCAAACCATACACTTTATTAATAGTGTGACATTGATGAAAGTTAACTGCTACCTTTATGTCGCATATGGTACACATCAGTCTGCTGTCAGAAACTTTTTACATGAAGTTACAGAATCCAGTAAATCACATCAGTTTGTCTTCAGCAGTGTGGGTGATACTGGGGTTTGTAACAGGAAAGATATTGTAGAAACACTTTGTGTTTGATAATTTCTGTATATTAAAAGTTCGCCCTGTAACATGCCAATGCAGGAACAGAGGGGAAATAAAGGCATAGCTCTACTCATTCTCATCCTCGGTGCTAGGATGGGATGCCGCAGCTGCTTTACCCCGGTGAAAGGGTGTGGTACCCATTGTACAGGAGGCTGTGTGGGAGTGTGGGCCAGACTGGTTGGGGGGGGAAATTTTGCCCCCCCCCCCCCCCCCCCCCCCGGGGATATGAATTAAGGACCATCTAGCGCATAGTGGGCTGGCCAAGCTATCCTGAATAAACAATTTCTTTGTATAAGTGAGCAGTTGCAACATGAAAGATATTTTAATAAGTCTTTTTTTGTTTTAAGAGTATTGATTTAAATGGTGATGGGAACAGACCAGTTCAACCATCAGCTGCAGTGGTGAGTGAGGAGTGTATGATGGTGGGGGATGATGAAAGAAACAGACCAGCTCAACTGTCGGACACTGTGGTGAATGAGAAGTGTATGATGGTTCTGGAGGACACAAGAAACAGACCAGCTCAAGCATCCAACACAGCGGTGAATGAGGAGCATATGATGGTGGTGGAGAACGGCAGAAAAAGACAAGCTCAAGAATCAGATACAGTGGCGAATGAGGAGTGTATGATGGTGGTGGAGAACACAACAAACAGACAAGCTCAAGCACCTGACACAGTGATAAATGAGAAGTGTATGATGGTGGTGGAGGACACAAGAAACAGACAAGCTCAAGCACCTGACACAGTGATAAATGAGAAGTGTGTGATAGTTGTAGAGAGTGCAGGTGATTCTGCTCAGTTAAGAGTAGGTCAAAAGGTATGTGAAGTGGTGTGATAAAAATTTTGTGGTTATTCTTGTCATGCAAGTGAGAAACCATTGTTTCATGTAGCCTACATTTGTTTCAGTGTGGAAGTCTTCCGCAGGATACAGATCATACAAGTGATGGAGAAGCGGGAGGACAGGTAGGTTATATCAGAATATTGATACTCTTCTGAAATTCTTCTGGCCTGGGAAGTTAGTACCTTCCACGTATCTCTGTGTTTGTACACATGTATTTCGGAGTGACAGTCTTCCACCAGAGGCTGATATTTCAGAAGAAGAAGACGAAGAAGAGGTATATTAAATCATGGGACTTAAATTGTGTGACACTAATTTGGTCATGGACTTGGGATCCCATTGATATGTGTATTTGTTTCAGAGTGACAGTCTTCCGCTGGAGGATGCACTTGGTGATACCAAGGGAGTGAAAGAAGAAGAGAAGGAAGGAGAAGAGGTAAATGAAACTGAGACTGGAATTATTCTAATACTAATATGATCATGAAAATAGGACACCACTCACATACAGTGCAACTCAGTGATACTGCTTATGATGTTTTCCTGCATTAGACATTGAAATTGTTTAGTGCCAAAGTGTTTGCAGGTGATGAATGTATATTTCGCCTTGCTAATATGTTTTCCATGAAAGAGGATTTCATCTAAAAAGCATGAATGGACCTCAACCCCCTTTATTCATCAAGATCTTGAAATGTTTCCCGAGATTTACATTTGTCTAATTTGTCTCAAACATGCAGTGCGAGTATGGCATTCTGAGTGTGATCCCCATCATTTTCACACACGTGCATTTCATAGGATGTGACATACTCAGGTTGTTTGTGATGTGTGTGTGTTGTGTTATGTTAGTCGGTGATTAGGCTTTGTGTGTGCGTGAGTGAGTGCGTGCGCGCGCGTGTGTGGATATGGGTGAAGCCTGTTAGTATTTGAGACCAGTTAATGTTACGAGGTGTATAGGAAACCCCATGCCAGTAGTATGAGCCTCTGTTGACCAATTTTGCTTTAGTGCTGTGAACTAGTAAGGGCATTCAGTTCAAGAACGGTCACCATCTTGTCAATGTATTTTAAGATACTTAAAATCTGAGAGATGCAACTTATGACATGTGGGCATTTTATGAAGTGAAGAAGTGCTGGTTCAACTGTGCATGCAGTGTGGCTGTGTAAAAGTTCTAATTTATTTCCAATAATTGGAAGTATTGATGCTCCCTGAGTTACAACACCGTGAGTTTATGATTGCTTATGTTTTTTATGACCATGATAGAGTCAGTAAGCTGCACAGTTGGTTGCTGCAGTGTGCATACGTACAACGTGATGTGTGTTCCCTTTTCTTCTCTCTCTTTCTCTCTCATCGGTTCATTGTGGTGCTGTATGTGGGTGTCTGATGCATGTTTACATTTCTGTCCAAGATTTCAGGCTCCCACTGTAGTCTAATGGAGGCCCTTGCTCTTCTGCGATGTTACATGGCATAGCTTGATGGCTGGTTGCTGATGTTTTAGGACAGCCTATTGGTCACACTTCAAGAGTCAAGTAGTCCAAGAAGACTGGATGGCTCAACATTTGTCAAGGTGTGTTTGACAGGGTGTCCTAAAATGTCTGTAAGCATCTGTCAACCTGTGCCACAGAACATTCCAGAATAGCGAAGGTGGGGGCTGTCATATGTAGTTGAATAAGGTATTTATGATGGTGGT
Source organism: Coptotermes formosanus (assembly GCA_013340265.1). NCBI lineage: Eukaryota > Metazoa > Arthropoda > Insecta > Blattodea > Rhinotermitidae > Coptotermes > Coptotermes formosanus. Next base: position 591,718 of record BLKM01000549.1, on the reverse strand, counting down.
GACATGTGGTCTGGTCATCAGAACAGAACCCCCATGTAAATCATGGTGTGTCTGTATTATATGTGCAGTATGTATGTTTCCACATTCTGTTCTTTTCACATTACATTTATGTTTGTACATTTTTTGTCCTGTAAGACAATGAATTAATGAAATTAATGATCATATCTGTTACATCAAGAACTGAAATGAGATGTATATTGCTGTCAATTAGAGAAAAGCTGGACGTTGCGAATGAGGTGGAAGGTATTCAAAGTATTCCTGGTCCGAAAGTCACCTAGAACATGACGTTGTTGTGTCGACTTTAAACATTGTTGTATGAAAAGAAAAGAGTAAAACAGCACAGTATGAGGGTGGAATGATTGTGATGAAGTAGCCTTTTCACATACCAGTCGATGGCATCAGTCCAAAGCAGAAGGCATGTGAAGAAGGGGACAATCCCAGGTCTGGTGACAGCAAACTGCCTTCCACATCATGAGGTGAACCAGGACCACTTATGTCCCAGACCAATTGCACATTAACTGGGAGATTATCTGTCAGATTCTTCTTGAAGCTTTAGGAATATGGGAGGTCAGTGCACATTTATTCCACACAGTCTCTCGGCAGCAGGAGCACAGAGTCGCAACTTGCGACCACTTCACCTAGGCCTGTGAGTGCAGTCTACATTTTCTCAGTTGCATTATGACTGGAGACAAGTCATGAGTTTTACAGTATGATGCTGAAACAAAAGAGCAGAGTATGGAGTGGAGAAAAAAATCATCACCAAGCCCCAAAATGTTTTGATTGCAAAGATCAAGGATCAAAAAGATGCTGTTTGCTCTTTCTGTTAAACAGTGTGATCCACAGAGACTTCGTGCGTGAAGGAAAAATAGTGAAGAGCGAATTCTGTGTTAGTGCACAGGAAAGGTTTATTGAAGCAGCTTTTGAGAATGGAGGTCCACATTTGAGATGAGGGCGGATGGTTCTTGTTGCACAACAATGTCCCTCCTCCTTCTGTTGTGACTGTGAAGTGCTTACTGGCAAATCACAGCGTGTTAGAGATTAGCCGCCTTCCTTTTTCACCTGACTTGTGCAGCTGACTTTTTAATATTATTCTCTGAAGTGAAAACCACCCTCAGAGGAAGAAACTTTAATAAGAATAACATAACTACCAACTTAAGTGCTGTTCCTTTGGATGCCTTTAGTGATTCTTATGAAACTTCTAGAAAGTTGTAAAAGTGTGTTGCATTCAAGGGAGATTATTTTGAAGTGAAATAAAACAAGTTGTATTGTATGTGTATCAGTCCTTGTAACATCAGTTTTGTAACTTGTTTGACAACATATGTGTTTGTTTCAGAGACGTGGTGTTCTGCAACATGATACAGCACCATCCATTGAAAAAAAAGAAACAGGGAAGGAAGAGAAAGCGGTATGTAATATCTAACAGTTCTGGTGATGTTCTGATCATGATAGTGTGTGCAGAGATTTTTTATGGTTGTCTAGTTGTGAAATACTGTCACTGGAGTGTAGAGATTTTCTCACTGAAGTAGCACAGAATGATAAGGTACTCATACATCAACTCTTGCAATTTTAAACCCTTGTCATACGATCCTGTTGATGAATATAGGGAGTCATTCTGTATACATATTTGTTTCAGACTGATGTCCTGCTGTGCAATGATTCTGAAAATTTAAAATCCTCCAATCATGTTCTTAACAGTATGGAACAAATAGCAGAACAACATGGTCTACAAGAGAGCTGCATACACAGTGAATATCAGAATGAGCACTATTCGAGGCTACCTGCACGTAAGGTAGTAAAACAACGTGTTCAGAGGAGAGAATGCAAACTGTGCAACAAGTCATTTGCTCACGTATTTGAGCTGACAGAGCATAACGTAGAAGTACATTCACTTAATGCTGACAGTGGAAAAAAGTACCCGTGCAGATTATGCAACAGGTCATTTGGTCGGGTGCATGATTTTGGAAGGCACATCTCTGAGGTACATCCAAACTGCAAAGAACGAAACTATAAATGCAATATATGCAGTAAGTCTTTTGCTCGTGTGTATCATCTCAACAGGCACTATAAATTACATACACGTTCAGAGGTGTATATGTGTGAAGTGTGTAAGAGAGTGTTTGCTGATGCCAGCAGCCTCAGTGTGCACAGTCTTACGCATACTGATGAGAAGCCCTTTATATGCAGTGTGTGTAACAAATCGTTCAGGCAAAAGGCCATTCTTGAAATCCATGTTCGTGTGCATTCTGGTGAAAAACCTTTTACTTGTAAAGTCTGTAAGCATTCATTTAGGGATGCACAGACACTGAATGTACATTCTCGGTGTCACACGGGAGAGAGGCCATTTACGTGTGATGTGTGTAAGTCGTCATTCGCTCGGAAACGTCATCTCGTTGGTCATATTCAGAAGCTGCATGGTAGTAAAGTACATTCAGGTTCATGGTGTCGCATGCCTGAGGCATGTAAGGAAGACAAGCTGGATGGAAGCCATGCATGTGCAGTGCGTAACAAAGCCTTCCAGCAGAAAGGCCACCTGGAAGCCCATAGGCTTTTACATACTCGTGAAAATTCTTTTTCTTGTGATGTCTGCAAGCGTGCATTCAGCAATCGAAATAGTCTACATAGGCATTTTTGGTATCACAAAAGACATGCAGAAAGTTTGTTTTCATGTGGTGTAAATGGCTTGAGCCCAAAGCGTCCAGACTGTAGCAATGTAACATTTGCAGGCTTACCTCAGTAACAGGTCGGTATTGTGCAATTGCAGCAAGTAAAGCATCAGTTAATTAATGTGTAAGTGTGTAATTACACACCCAACGACATGCAAGGATCTTTCAAAACTTTGTGGCTGACATGCACCTGTTAAACTCCACTAAGTTTGGTAGCGGCAAGAAAACTTGTGTACCTTTGGCCTTCACATTTGATGCACCTTTTGTTGAAACTTAGCCTCATTCTTACTCTTCATGATAGTGAAACACTTGCCATTGCGGTTGTGGAACCTGTAAGATTCTCATAGATTTTGTTGGATGTTGTGCAAACTGCCGTAGAAGGGTGCAGCAGTTGCAGAATTAGGGATCACACTTTCCACACTGGCAGATACCAGATTCAATATTATGCTTGCATTCCCAGAATCCTGCCAAATGCTTGCATCAGTATTTTCACATCTGGCTAGATTGAGGAGGACCTTGGTTGCCACTGCACTGATCTCCTTACCATCCAGGGCTGTGGAGTCGGTACAAAAAACTTTCGACTCTGACTCCTCAATTTTTAAAATTCCAACTCTGACCCCACCATAAGAGCTCAATGTGTATTAATAATGGTAAAGCTTGATGTTTATGATCCCAGTTGGCGTATGAGTACAACACACAAACCTATGCTTCCTCTGAGGGGCAATCAAAGAACAAAGAAAAGTGTTGGCTGTGACTGATTGCCCCTCAGAGGAAGCATATATTTGTACCTTATAATGGTAAACCTACTAAAATGGTAAAAGGTATCATAAGACTTTTCATCACCACCAAGTGAATCATGAGGCTACTTTTTAGACTTATAACCTGCACTTAAGTATATGTCTAATGGTTATTGTAGCTATCAAGGGTGTGGAGTTGGAGTGTCCAGTTAAGATTTTAGACTGAGGTTGGAATAGGAATTGGTACATTTTTACCAACTCTGACTCCAATTCTGACTCCACCTAAAATTCCTTCTGATTCCACAGCCCTGTTATCAACTACAGAACAATTAGCATTACTAAGGCACTTGTAAACTGTGTTCACAGTATTGCTATGTGCAATATTCGCACAAAATTTTGGAGTGTGATGGTATCAAATTCAGTGCCCATATAATGTGGCACAAGCAAACGTTCTTAAGCATGGGCAGAGAGGCTGTGGATCGAGTTTGTAGCGTTCTCTCTGGACATGCATTCCATATGACTCTTAGGGCATGTTCCCTGACATCAGCAATCTCCTGAGTCCCAGTCTTACATTCTCTGTTTCGTCTTCGCACAGCCAGTATTTTTATGGCAGCTGCTGCGTGCTTCCTATTTTTCTCCTGTTGTGAATTTGAACTTACATATTGTTTCTTGTCTTTGGTTTGTAAGCAAGCTCAAAACCACTGTTGAATGACAACTGCTTCTGATTTCTTTTCCAGGTAGCAAATTTGTTCTTTCTGTCCCAAAATTTGGCACATAAATCTGTTCTGAAAATCTGTTGCTGCAAACTTAATTTTCAGTGACATTGATTTCCTGTAATTTTGACCTTCTGTCACAATTGTTAATTACATTTTTATGTTTCTTTTTAACTGTAAATAATGTGATATTAATTTTAATGACTTTTATTAATTTATAATAAATAGATTAGTAAAGTTATTTATTTCAATTTTATCGCCCATGTATATTGTATAGGTACATTGCAAGTATGAACAACCTCTTGACCATTATGTACTCATTTCTCACATCCTATAGTACATATGAATAAATGTGTGTACCCGTGAAAGTCCAGCCAGCTTAGAGCTTTTAGCGAAGCTTAGGCTTTTCCTTGCAGACATATGGCAGGACATGGTCATCCCCTACACATATTTTCTTATACTTTACACAACTGACTCCTTAATGAGCACAGGGCAAGTCAGTATCCTGTGCCACAGCGTACATTTGGTCCAGAATTGTTTTGTCTGCCCATTTGGTGTCTGAGAATATAAAGATTTAAATGCACAAGTATAATTTTGAGTGTTCTTTTATATGGGTGTGAAACTTGGTCTGTCACTCTTAAAGTTGTCCATACCATGTACGTACTTACTGTAACAATGTGTATTACCACCAACTTGTACACAAAATGAAATTCAAATATGTAGACAAATCCAGTGTAATGCAATATTACACTGAAACGTGTCAGGTCTCTTGTGACTTTTTTCTCCATATTTTGTTTTAGTTTTGTGTACGAGTTCGTGGTAATACATATTGTGGTTGCTCTGTCACAGTAAAGGAAGGGCATAGTTTGAGGGTGTTCAAGAATAGGGTGCTGAGAAAATATGAGAATACAAGTGAAGAAGTAACAGGAGACTTGAGAAAAATGTATGATGAAGAGCTTCAGGATTTGTACTCCTGACCAAATATTATTAGGGTGATCAAAGCAAGAGGATTATATGGACAGGGCATGTGGCACGTACGGGAGAGAAGTAAAAATTGCAGGATTTTGGTGGGGTAGCCTGAAGGAAAGAGACCACCTCGAAGAAATGGATGCAGGTGGGAGGATAATAATACAATAGATGTTAAAGAAATAGAATGGGAGGACGTGAACTGGATTGATATGGCTTAGTATAGGGAAAGAAGTGTCAGTTTTTTGTGAACACGGTAATGAACCTTCGGGTTGCAAAAAAGACATGGAATTTTGTGACTAGCTGAGGACCTGTTAGACCCTGCACCTTGCAGCTTATTGGCGACATTTGAGATATGCGAAAGCCTGACATTCTGAATTTCAGGGTCGGTGTGCGGTAACTGTGATGTAACGGGCATTCATTACATCCTGTTTTCAGTTTACATGCTGTTAATATTTTGAAGCATGAAATCTGCCTAATACTAATTAAAATACAAAAACACTGATCACCAACATATGCACAAAGAGAGTTTTATCATCAATTATAACACACTCCCACATGTTTTGAGCCTGCTGGATCATCTTCAGGGAGAACTTTTCGTTACTGTTACACAAAGGTTGCACTTTACACTTGAGTGAGAATGTGCTGTTGACTGTGCACTACGTTGTTTTTGGAGGCGTGAACTCTCTGCGGTCCCGGCCTGAACTGCCTTACTCAACTGTAAAGTGCAACCTTAGTGTAACAGCAACAAAAAGTTCTCCCTGAAGATGACCCAGCAGGGTCGAAACATGTAGGGGTGTGTTACAATTGATGATAAAACACTTTTTGCATTTGTTGGTGATTAGTGTTTTTGTATAATATAGTGCACTGACATGGAACACATTAAACTAAAATACTTGTTCCTACCTCACAGAAAACGCTGCAGTACACCAGTCAGTAATCGCTGTTTGTTCTCAGATTTGTACAAAACACATAAATACACTTCGTGCAAAATGCTGAGTTTCTTGATCGTACTGTGGGTGGTACATATGTTTACCGTTGTGCATTAAGGGGTGAAGTGAGTAGTGTTGCCACAAGAGTTTAGGTGAGAATTCAGGTTTTCTGGAATGTGGCACTGTGTTCTGGGTTAATGGTTGTCGACGTTTCGAGGGAAAGCAGTGGCTTCATCTTCAGGGATCGAAGTCCAAGAAGATCAAGACGCCACGTTCCGTCTCGAAACGTCGACAACCAGTTACCGCCTTGACGTGAATCTGACATATTCTTGTCACCCAGACGATATCCATGCCGGATATCCGTGGCCCATCTCAGCGATGTGGGGTTCCCCCCTCCATCTGCGCAGTAGGATGCGCGTGGAACCGACCTGCGACACAGTGCGCCGCCAGTCATCTAGCAGTCAGTGTTGTGCTGACCAGTGCCGGTGAGTGGTGCAAGGAGCTATGGGGTCTGCCGCATTGCTGGTGGCCCTGATGGCAGTGGCCGGGATCAAGGGTCAGGACGGGGAGTCCATCGCCACCAGCTTCCTCTCAGGTCAGATTCTCACTGCCGGTTATAGTATGTGAAGCGTGTAGTGTGGTAGGAACTTGGTGACGTTTTAGAGGAACATTTTCCGAAACGTCGGAAACATGAATTAATGTATCCTGCTGCTGGAGGCTGCAACAACGTCGGTAAACCTGTATGATATTAAACGGCGTCGCATCATCGTTACACGCGTTTTGGACACACAATTGACTCGTGTGAAATGCTGTATAGGGGTGCAGCTAGCACAAGCCTGTACCGTACCTGTGCCCGTAAATTCTCATAAAATCTACATATGAAAGACTATAGGTCAATAGTCTTTTGCTGCCCCATTGTTGCGGCGTTAACACACCGTTTATTGTCTTATTCCTTGCAAGTATGTCCGTAAATATGTGTACCGCGTGTTTTGGCATTAACAAATCTACATTCTGCACAAGGGTATGGCAACAAAGAGCGATTATTTCCCTACACAGCATTAGCTGATTGTCATTGTACTGGCGCCGTATCGTGTCTGCTGTAGGTAAGGAATTGAGCTGTTAACCCTTTAAAGACGGAACGTAATCTGTTTTATATAAGGACTCAGTGCGTACCGCGCTGTAAACACTCTCCACTTCGGTTATAAAAACCAATCTCTTAATGTTTTATAAGGCAAAAGTTGCTGTTTGTTCTGAGATCCGTACAAAACACATAAACGCAATGTGGGCACCACGTAGAATTTTTTAATGTTAAACCTGGTCGTACGTAAAGTTACCGCTAGGCTTTAAAAGGTTAATATATCTTCGCTGAACGGAAGGCTGCAGCTCTGTCCTTCTTGGGAAGCTAACAGTTCCTCAGCTAGTCGAGAAATTCCCCACATTTTGTGGAACTCGAAGGTTCATTACCGTGTTCACAACATTACACCACTTCTCACTATTCTGAGCCAGATTAATACATTCCACACTCTCCCGTCCTAGTTCTTTAAGATCCATTTTAATATTATCCTCACTTCCACACCTAGGTCTTCCAAACAATCTTTTTTCTTTCAGGTTACCTCACAAAAAGCCTGAACTTATTTATCTTCCTCATACGTGCTACGTGCTTCGCTAAACTCACCCTGATTGGTTCGATCACGTTAATGGTGTTGCTTGAGCACAAATCGGCAGCTTCCATACAGAAGGTAGAATTTTTGTAGGAGCTCGAGCTCGCGCGGTTGCTCTGTTTGTTTCTCTGTCATTGTCAATAGTTTTGTTCTTTTGAAGCCAGAAGAAATAGAAAATATTTTCGTTTCTCGTTGTTTCAAGGTTCCCAGGTTGCGCCCGCTTGTCCTTCTTATGTGAGTATTACTAAGATGTGCAGGCCAACGGTGGAATGATATTGACAAAGGCAAACCGAAGGACTGCGAGAGAAACATTATACAGCGTCGGTGGTAGATGGATGAATGAATATGGAGCATTGGTGGAATGATACTGACAGGGGAAACTGAAATACTGGGAGAAAAACATTATACAGCGTCGGTGGTAGATGGATGAATGAATATGAAGCATTGGTGGAATGATACTGATAGGGGAAACTGAAATACTGGGAGAGAAACATTATACAGCGTCGGTGGTAGATGGATGAATGAGTATGGAGCATTGGTGGAATGATACTCACAGGGAAAACTGAAGTACTGGGAGAAAAATGTTACACAGCGTCGGTGGTAGATGGATGAATGAATATGAAGCATTGGTGGAATGATACTGATAGGGGAAACTGAAGTACTGGGAGAAAAACATTATACAGCGTCGGTGGTAGATGGATGAATGAGTATGGAGCATTGGTGGAATGATACTGACAGGGGAAACTGGAGTACTGGGAGGAAAATCGTTACATTTCTTTGTTTAGTACAAATCTAAAATGGACTGGCCCTGGCCTGAACTCGGGCCTTTCATGGTAAGAAGCCAGCGACTGGGCCTTAGCACGGCCTGAAAATAATTTAAATAATTTTTAGAAATTCAGTGGATGTGTCACAGAGAACACACTCCATCTGTTTTACAAAGACTAGGTGATTCTGGTTAACGAATCGATTGCATTTTACTGTGAGAATCAGACGGAAAAACTGAACACCCTGTGTGTGTGCAGAGTGCAGATCCTGTTAATGTTAAAGTAGGCGGTACGTATAATTACGTCTGTGCTTCAGAGACTTAAACAAACAAAATTAACATTTTTATTGAAATATGTAATTTGCTTCTAGTGTTGCTGTACAGTTCTGCCTGTTTCGGTGCGCAGTGCCCTCAGTTAGTGTCGCGCTGCGTCACATGTAACTGTTCATGACAGTCTACATGACAGTGAAGAATGGTAGTTTTTGTGATACTGTAGATGCGGGTGCCTGCTGTGATGTCGCCATATCAGTGCCTGCGGTTCGCCACAGGCTGTAAAAATGAAAGTTTTTCGCTTATTGTTAAGTGCGGGGGGCAGGAACCCTGTGTGTTGTGCGTGTTGGCAACATTGGGGACTGCACAATCAGCACTTCGTCTGATGATGCTACGGTGAGGATGATGTGATGAGACATGTAGCACGAGTGGCAGAAACGGTACTCATATGCTCGTCGTGGATGTGTATAGGAAAAGTCTGAAAAGAAATGTAACTTGGAAGACCTAGTTGTAGGTGGAAGGATAATATTAAACTTCGTCTTGGCCGTGCCATGGCTCGGGCGGTTATTCGCCGGCCTCCCACCGCCGAGGTCCGGGCTCGATCCCTGGTCAGTCTGTGTGGGATTTTTGGTGCACAAAGTGGTACTGGGACAGGTTTTTTTCCCGCGTACTTTGGTTTTTCCTTCTCAGTTTCATTTCGCCGGTGCTCCATTACGCGGAAAAATGGAAAAAGCTAACCATCTTCATGACAGGGTTGCACAATAAGCCTCAAGGCTGCGGTGCGTCCGTAGCGTCTGCAGGAGGGCCGCTCACCACAAAACAGAAACCTTGTCTTTCACGGAATGGACCGTCATTAGTGTCAGCAGGAGTGGAATAGCTGGAGATCATGCTTGGTGTTATCAGTGTTGGAACTGGCGCCATGTCCAGATGACGCATGTAGCGGATAAGCTGCGTCATTGTTATGTATAGTCGCTAAGCAGCTGCTGGAAGCGAACACTGGACTCGTGGTGTCTGCAAGGAACGGCGCGACACCCAGTGGACAGATCTGTGTGCAGTGCATGCCGGATGTTCGTACAGGTTAACAGACTCTTCACATCAGCACCTACATACCTTCGTGATTGGTCTTTGTAATTGAGCTAGTGAGTTCTCTGTGAGGTACGAACTGAGGCCTGAGAAATAACTAAACATCTCACCTTTCACGAGACACATACGGGAAGTAGCGAATCCGCTGTTTGCAATATAAATACACCGGGTGCGCACCCAGAATTTTTCTCTGGGGGGGGCGTGGCGCCCTGAGGCTATATATGATTTATGTTTGATTTTAAAATGTATGTTATAAAAACCACACTGTAAGCACAATATAACGCTGTCTGCAACTGCATTTATGTAGATACGAATATAACTACACGTTCCGTGACTCAGTCACAGTGTCCTGTCTTCTTGTTTTTTTTAATTTTACTAATTTATTTTTCAAAATTCTAATATACTGGTCATCAGCCGCTTTCAGTGGCTAATTTCGGCTGAAGGGGAAATCACGCAAAAATGTTGATATAATATCTACAAAATCTGTTTTTTTAAATTTCGGTTTTTGGTGGGTCTGGGGGAGCTGCAGCCTGGGCCACCCCCCCCCCCCCCCCCACCCACTCCGGGTGCACCCTTGTCTCGCTCTTTACGAGATTTGTGCAGGCAATAGGATATCTCGCCCTTGACGAGATAAGAACAAGAAGTGCCATATCCCGACGTACAGAAGATAAGTACAAGAAATAAGGAAGGGCCAGAAAGGCCGAAGAAACAGTTGGCTATCTGAACACATTCCACGTGAAAAACACAAGAAAGTACTGATTGCGGTTATTCGGCGCTGGAAGTATTCACGAATAATGGCAGCGATAGGAATGTTGCAGACAGCAGCGTATCGGATGTGCCAGATGTGTTACGCCCTGCGGACACTTGCTAACTTGTTGATTGCTTCGCCCGTTCTCCCTTCACATGATGGTGGTACTGTAGTGCGGTCGTGTAGAATGCGTGAGAGAGACATGAAAATTTTATGCAGTCGGAAAATATCGGTGGAAGAAATCGCCTTGGGAGACCTATATGTGAGTCGGAGGATAATATTAAAGTGGATCAGCTGTAACGAGAGTGTAGTTGATTGAAGTGACTGAGGATAAGAATCAAGTGGTGGGCTGCAGTGAGCACTGTAATGGAACTTGCGGTTCCATTAATGGAACTTACGGTGCCATTACAGGAGTGGGAAGACGGGTCTTGCATAGTTCACTTATCCTGTTGGTTGGTTACTTCGTTACATCGTTACTGTTACTCTTCGAAGATTCCGTCTTCTGCGCTCCTCGATTACACCGTACTGTTGCTCCTGTCTGTGTATCTGTCAGGGCAATGCAAGGTTTTAGAGTTGAAAGTGAATTTACTTTCTGAGCACCCAGTAGGACACGTGAAACAAACAACGGTACCTGCCGGCTCCACATTAGCACCCGGGGTCCGTTAGCCGGTACGGGACCTGCCGGCAATGCAACACAAGCACGGCAGACAGCAGGCGTTGTGACAGACCGCAGGGTACTCGTATTTAGGGCAGTTTATTTAAAATAGGCCATGGCAGCTTCATCTGACGTCTCTGCAGTTCAAATTTCTTAACTATAGTACAAGTCTGTGACGATTACCGACCGCCTTTGCGAAGGCTGTTACTAATCCCAATAGACTTTGCGTGATTTCAGGCTGCCGCCGCGATGTGGATGAGATTTGCGTTCTTCTGAGGTATTACGCAGCGTCGAATGGTAATCCTCTACCGACGTTTCGGGACAACGTATCGGTACCATCTTCAAGGGTCAAGAAGTTCAAGAATAAAGCCTTTCTTCGTGGACCTCTTGACCCTTGAAGATGGGGCCTATAGGTTGTCCCGAAACGTCGGCGCAGGATTACCACTCGACGGTGCGTAATACCCCAGAAGAATGCAGGTCCCATCCAATGGACTTTGTAGTATTCACAGCTGTAGGGTATGCGTGAAACCACTTTCCTAACTGTCATGTGACTCAACGCTCTGAAGTGCATTCAGCTGGTGAAGAATTTGTTAAGTCCATTGTGTCGGACTGAAAGGGACGTGCTGCTGCTGTTTTACGTACGATGCTTAGTGTGTATAGAAACTGCAGTAGTGCCCTTCATCTTGCGTGTTACGTAGGCTGTCTAGAAAGTAAGTTTGCTGCCATTGTTCCAACTGAGATATACAGTTACCACCTTGTGTGGTAGCCACTGCCGTGCAAGCAGTGTGCAAGTGCTGTGGTGCAGTTTCCAGATGTCATTCCAAACTCCACTCACAATTTTTGTGTTCCGTTATTATATTAAAACTGGTCGGACGGCCTAGGGTTCGAATCCCGGTAGGGGCAAGAGATTCTTCTCTTCTCCTGAAACATCCAGCCTAGTTCTTGGATTCACCCAGCCTCATGTTCAGTGGATACGGAGATTCCTTCTCAGGGGTAAAGGGGCCGGAGCGTGAAGTTAACCGATCACCGTCTGTTTCCGAGGTTAAGTATGAATGGAGCTATAGCTGTACTCGCCCTATATTCCTTCATGGCCTGGACAGGGGAAGACTGTGTGCAGAATTCTGGCTACTACAGCGCGTGCCGTGGTGAAGGCGCGGAGAGGAACCACAGCGCCGGTGAGGACACGTGCTGTGCGCGGAGCAATGTGCCCTGAATTGAAACCTGATCGTGGATTTAAAGGCCGCTGTTCTTATGAGTTGAGTCAACACGCGGGACCGAGGCTTTGCCGTGGAAATGAAGCTTAACCTTTTAAAGCCTAGCGGTAACTTTACGTACCACCAGGTTTAACATTAAAAAATTCTACGTGGTGCCCACATCGCGTTTATGTGTTTTGTACGGATCTCAGAACAAACAGCAACTTTTGCCTTATAAAACATTAAGAGATTGGTTTTTATAACCGAAGTGGAGAGTGTTTACAGCGCGGTACGCACTGAGTCCTTATATAAAACAGATACGCTTCGTCTTTAAATGGTTGATTGACGTCAAAGTATTGCAGTGATCCCTCGGTGTATATGCAGTCTGTTTTAAGAGTTTTCCCTTGTACGAGTACGAGATGCACAAATTCATAGCTGTTTGTCAGTTTGCTAGGCAGTTCTCACTTACACGAGCGCCCTGTCGGACAGTGATTGTTGTTTCTGGCGCCCCCCTCTTCTCCGCTATTTGCGGTTCCCGCGTCATCTGCAGTGTGCAAATTCTGTGCCCCCCCCCCCCCCCCCCAATAGCCCATAGACTCCATCGTTGGATACGTTTCTTTTTGATATGCAATAATTTGTGTCCTTGAGTTCTGTTTGTGGTGTGTCCCGTGCGTGGTGTTCGTACAGGCTTGTGCAGCTGTGACAGTGTGACTGCTGTTTATGCCCAGGTTTATGCCTAAGAAAGGTACTATGAACTTTTTACTTTGGGGGAAGAGGGGAAAATTTTCACCTCTGGAACGGATTAAAATATATCAAGGGCGGAAGTTGGATTTAGGGTTTTCGCCTTCTGTTTATTTTTCGAGTAATTACTTTAAGCTCATAAACCGATGGATCACCCTGTAGGCGTCACTGCATTTGAACACCTACAGGGTGATCCATGTAGAACTTACGGTTGTTGAGGCCTGTTATTTCGTAACGCGTGCGTCGAATAAAATGTGTTCAGCCAGCGGTAAATTACTCACGCACATTACCGGCGTGAACAGGCAATGATTCTGCAGCAACTTCCATCTGCTTCCGATCATTCTTTCAAGAATTAAAAGCAAAAGACGACCCGACCGTTCTGTGTGTGTCACTCAGTAGATGCTAAAGTATACATAAAGTAAACTTTAAATGGTGAATTTTACCCGTTGGTTTATATTAGTATGATCAGGGCTGTGCAGTCGGTAAACAAAAGCTCCGATTCCTCGATTTTTAAAACTTCCGACTCCGACTCCTTCACAAAAGCTCAGTGTGTATTAATAACGGTAAATCTATAAGACGTTTCATCACCACCACGTGAATCATCAGACTACTGTTTAGACTTATAACCTATATTTAAGTATAAGTCTAATGGTTACTGTAGATATCAGGGCTCTGCAGTTGGAGTATCTAGTTAAGATTTTAGACTGAGGTCGGAGTCGGAGTCGGTACATTTTTTCCCGACTCCACCTAAAATTCCTTCCGAGTCCGACTCCACAGCCCTGGGTATGATGCTTCAGGGCTCACCGTAAGCGTGTTAGAGGAAATAATTGAATTGAAGAGAGAGTACGCTGTAGGAGGATGGAGAAAGTCTCATAGCGAGGACCGTCATGCTTTAAACTGCGCGCTGGATATTGGTGGTGGACAGAATGTTGGCACGCAGCGAGCGATTAGCAGAGGAGCTGCATCCAGTTTTCGTGGGCGGAAGCTGGAGGTTAGAGTCCAAACGAGAGACCTGGTCGTGCGTGGGAGGTCGGTATTAGCATGCATTGTGATGGGGCTGTGTGGGCTGGAGAGGGACAAGTGGGTTGTAGAGCTTTTGTGAGTGCGGTATTGAACCTCTGGGTTCTGCAAAAGGCGGGGATTTTCTTGACTAACATAGCAATTTGGCTTCTGGTCAAGGCGCTGTGCCGCACTGACTTTGTCTCGATGTTGATGATTGATTGGGAGCGATGATATCACGAATTTTTGAATCCATTTGTAGTGTAAAACACGTATCGGGTTCGTAGAACTTGTGAAATGTCAGGAATAGAAATATGAAATAACCCCAGATGCATAAAAATCATGAAAATTTGTCATAACTTACACTTTCTGGACGCATAATATGCACCCAGTGGGGGAAGGGCAGTCTCATTCCATAAAGCACAAAAGCGCTGGAACTGACTCCATGAAACACGGAGCTTGACGGAGCTGATAGTGATCTGCACAGTAGCAGTACAGTGGAGGACCTGACCAATCCCGATTCGTCGTAAGCAGTGAATGAAAATTTGGAACAACTGTATTAAAACTGCTGACCACGAAACGTCGAAATCCCGAACATCGAGTCTGTACTTCTCAACACAGTTTGTGGCCAGAAAAACACAAATTGGTTTCTTCTGCGCGACTTCTTACCCAAGTGTAAACCACGATATCAGTTCTCTACGCGGTCATGTTTGGCGTGACGTCAGATTTACAATACCATCTGGCGGATGAAATAGAAACTATGGTGCATATTTTCTGTTTCTGCCTGTAACTCCTGGGGGCGGAGTTTCTTGTGTTGGAACGCCTCATTGTGGAATCGACCCCGGGCCACTCTGCTGCGATTACTGGCGACCCGCGACTGGCGAGGAAAGATGTAAACTGGGCCACTGGAAAACCAGGGTTGCCAACTGTTTATAAGCAAAATGTTGAATGTCGCTCGTTCCACTTGACGACGAAAACTTTCAGCAGAACTGTGAAGAGTTCCGCGTGTTGTTATGCTGTGTGACGCTAAACAAAGGGGAGAATGTTTGAATTGAGAGGCGGGACGTCATGGTCCTGTGGGTACTGGTTCTGCTTTTTATTCGGAGGGGGGGGGGGGGTCCAGGGTCCAAATTTAAGCCCAGAGCCCGGGTATCCTGACTGGTTTTCTTCAGCCATTCCCGGTAAACGCCGAAAGTTAGTTCGCTACGGCGTCCTTCCACATGCTGTCCATTTCATTATTCATTAACCATCGAACCGTTCCACGCTATTGCCCAGCTACTGCGAGTGTCGTTAAATAACCCATATATTCCTACAGGTTAAGTGTAAACCCAGAGCAGCAGAAATATGGACGCACGGCCGTGTTTCTGTTCGCAGGCCAGTTATTGTGGGATTTGTGGTGGACAAAGCTGCACTGGGACAGGTTTTTCTCCCAGTAATTCGGTTTCTACCCCCTCAATATCATTCCGCCATGGCTGCGTACTAATTCACTCATCTATCACCGGCAGTATGTTGTCCCAGCAGCTGACAGTGTTGTTAAGGCTTAAAATACAAAAGAAAGGAGGAAATTTGTCAGTAAAAACTTCTGTATTTTGTTTTCTTTATTTACTTTGTCGTCCAGTCGAGAATGAAGTGGTTGGAACATGTAGCAGACATGGGAAATAGTTTTTAGAGAACCTTCAGGGAAGATAAATGCATAGCTAAGAGAACAGTGTTCAAGACGATTGGTTTTACCTGGTTCGAAGTAGAATCCAGTATCATGACCTTGTGAACAGAATGCTGAACCTTCGAGTTTCGTAACTGCTCACTTTGCTAAGTGTTAGCCATGTGCAGTGGGGTTAGGAAGAGGGAGACTCGCACGTTGAAACAAGTATCGAGAATTTAATATCGAAGAGGAATGCGAGATATCGATTACGACGCACAGGGGGAAGGTGGAAACATGCGCTAGGATGTTTGCTGACCCAAAACAAGAGAACTGCGGTCACATGGGCCGAACGTGCTGAGTGTGATCGGTTTTGAACTGGGGGAAGCGAGAGATCGGATGATGACGTAAGAATGTGAAGGCGAACCTAAGTCACAGTGGGACTGCATTACGGTGCATATATTGTGGGGTCAGAGAGAAATATGGCCGCAGGGCGCAAGGTTACACAAGGACGTGATGATTATTTTATGACTAACGTAACAAAATGGCGAGTACTGCAGATGGTGCGTGGTGACGAACGTAAGAGTCGTCACAACGGTGCATGATGATGCAGGGTCTGCGGTCGTCATACCAGTAACGAACTGGGTTAATGCACGTTGGGAGGTGAAGCTTAAGACGCAAGTACGAGTGTGGAACCAGCGTTACAGTTCGTGGAGTTGTTCTTAAGCAAGCGCAAATGCATAATTGAATAAGTAAATATTCGAGACCTGAAGTTCTCATGAAGGTGACTGGCGAGACAGTGTGTGCTGTGGCAGCCATTGGTTTGTAACTTTCGTACTTAGGACAAGTCACGGACGCGTTTGATGCATAGGCAATCTTGTTAAGAGAAGTCACCAGCACGTTTTTTGCATAGCCATCTTCTTACATGTAGTCTGTGTGGTGCATATATTTTTAGCTTAACAGTGGCTGGCTGTTGCTGTTCAGTAGACTCTTGTCAGTGGTTTTCGTAACATGGCATCTCAAAAATCGCAGAGTTTCCACTGTTATTGTACAAAACTATTGTCGAACTGGAACGTGGCGCACTTCGGCTTTAGTCTTCCGTTAATTAGATATCGATTGTAACGTCGCACGACAAGATGGCAGCTGAAAGGTCGACATTCGCTGGCAGTGTGCCTACCGAAACACTGCTCATCATCAGCGATCCGGGATCCGAATCCCCGGCAGGGCACGAGATTTATCTCGTCCGAAACGTCCGAGCCGGCTGTGGGACCCACTCAGCCTCCCCTACGATACGTACCGGGTTCTTTTCTCAGGAGTAAAGCGACCGGCAGGTGAGGCTGGCCACTCGCCTCCATCTGTTGCCGAGGCTCAAAATGAATGGTGATGGTGTATATACACGGCCTCCTATATGCATTCGTGGTGTGGACAAGGCTAGCTTTACCTTAAATGACTTTAACGGAGCTTAATCTATTAAATTGAATTGGAAAGTCTAAATCAATTTATAATGAGATTCAAATGAATCAAAACGCATTGGGAACCAGTGGGTTAATTGTATTCTTTTATATAAACGTTAGCCTGCTATTGTATATATTTTATGTATAGTGTAAATCGAAGTAACAGCTTAGATGACCTCACATTGTTAACTATTTTGACCCTAGGGTCAGCAGTGGTAGCACAGTACCCCTGTAGGAGTACCACAAACAAAGTACTCGCCCTAACCAGTTGCTTCAACACAGCGCTGCAGTGTGCTTCACAGGCATTACAATTACTGGCCTCCTTTCAACACACGGACCCCCTGCCACCCACACTGCGTTGCACTGTCACTGTTGGTGTATTAAACACTCGTCGATGACCGTCAGTAACTGCCCAGTCGGAACAGTTGCTCTTTGTAAGTAACTGATGGTAGATTACGCCGGCCGTACCTGGTACTGAAGATTTGGACGAAATGCCACAGGCAGAAGTTGTTTTGAACGGTTACCAAACTGCACGGCTCTACATCTCAAACAGATTAGTTTTAAACCTTTCATAAAGAGGACATGAAACGGAAAATGTATCACTTCTCCTTCGTAGCTTTATTTAGGAGGTATCTGATTAAAATCTCGGAACAGGAGACAGTTTATCATGTGTGTTGCTCCTCGTGGGTTTTCTCGGTTCTTCCAGACAGTTCCTGTATAGTAGATCCACATCTTACGGCATGTGACGCTGTTGCCTAGATTATGACGTTTCCTATAGCATCCTAGTGCCTTCATCTTGACGGTCAAACAGCCCAAGAAAAGTCTATTCTTTCACTGCTTTAGCACAGAGATGAAGACCCTACGAGCCTTCCTAAACGTCGGTAACCACTCGCCCAACCGTACAGCGTCACATCCCAAACACTCCAATCTTCAGCTCTACCGCTGTGAGCACCTCACATTTTGAACTTGTATAGTACCTTTCCCATTCATTGTTCGTCCAATTGTGTGATGCTGAATAGTCTACAGTTTGGTTCAGCGTCGTTCAATAAGTGTTACATAAGCAAGGCTGAAAGATGCGCCCTCTTCACATGAGGCTCAGTCAGCAGCTTGCAGCTGACACTGTCTCCCTCAGCACTCGATATGCTCGCAGCAGCCTGACCTCGCCGCCTGCCCTTGACCTCAAGCTGACCAGGAAGCCAATCGGCAACCTCATTCCGCAGTATTGGGTCAGCAACCAGCTTGCCGTTCTGCCGGCTCGAGGTCACACAGCTCCAGGCTGCAGAGATTCGTGGACACAGAGGAAGGTTGAGGACGTGAGAAAGGAAGAGTAGGAAGAAGCAGAATGAAAAAGATGAAGAAGACGGGAAGAAGAAGACATGAGAATGCTAACAGGAAGTGATGGTAGAACTGAGTGACTGAGTGAATGTTCAGATGTTGCGCGTTGGATGGTCGAACACATTGCGTGTTGTGTGTCGAAACTGAGGGGCACCCTGTAGAGAACGGCGGACTTCACAGAGAATCAGTTATGACAGTTATATCGAGAAATAATGTGTTTTGAACAGGGGCTCACCTAAGTCGGGGCTTGCCGGGCTGCAGCGCCGCCAAACCCCCTAAAACTGAAATTTAAAAGATAGATTTTTTATATATTAGGATATAAAAAGTTTTACATTATTTTCCCTCCAGCCGAAATCAACCACTGAATCTGCTGATGACTAGTACATTAGAATTTTGAAAAATAAATTAATAAAATTTAAAAAAAAAACAATAAAACAGGACACTGTGATTGAGTCACGGAACATGTATTTATATTCGTATGTATATAAATGCAGTTGCAGTGTTATGTTGTACTTAGGGTATGATTTTTATAACATAACTTTTAAAATCAAACGAATTATATATACCCTCAGGGTCGCCCGCCCCCCGCGCCCCAATGAAAAATTCTGGGTGTGCACCTGTTTTTGATAAAATCAAATTTAATGTGTTCCATGTCCGTGCACTATATTATACAAAAACACTAATATTATACAAAAATACATGTTTCGACCCAGCAGGGTCGAAACATGTAGGAGTGTGTTACGATTGATGATAAACCTCTCTTTGTGCATTTGTTGGTGATCAGCGTTTTTGAATAATGATAAAATCAATTTGGCCGACCTGTAGGCAGTGCGGGGAAAGAAGAAACGTATCTTCCTGAAAGTTCTGCTGACGAAACATTTAAGCGATATTCTTGAACAGGCAAACCCAGGACAGCACAACAGAAACTCGGACACAGACTGCACTGGAAACCGAGATATTGAGTGGATGCATCTGGCTGACGATCAGGTCGAGTTGTGACTTCCGTGTGAGGACGGAGTTAGAAAGAAAGTCGGCAAGATTGTGTGGTGACTCGGTCCGTGTATGGCTGTACGGTGCACAGAATGCAGGAAGTGTTGCATTGTCCCTTGTGGGAAGTTCCGTTCCGTCAGGAACTCTCCATGTGTGAAGGAACGCACGTGACTTCGCCTATCCGGAAGTGCTGCTCTCTAGACAAGACGGTACAAAGGTGTGGACGGCTGAACACTTCAACCTGCAATGGTAGCTGTACGTACCGCCTGCCGTGACGTGAAGCAATTCCGCATTTTACACATGAAGCAAATTTATGGATTTTCTACAATTCTTATCACAAACAGCGATTACTCCCCTGAACAACATTGACTGATTGGTCTTCATAATTGAGACGCGTTGGGTTGTCTGTGAGGTAAACCAGTTCCGCATTTTACACATGAAGCAAATTTATGGATTTTCTACAATTCTTATCACAAACAGCGATTATTCCCCTCAGCAACATTGACTGATTGGTCTTCATAATTGAGACGCGTTGGGTTGTCTGTGAGGTACGAACTGGTCTTTTTACTCGCCGACGTCTAACCGCTGAGGTCCGGGTTCGGTCCCTGGCCGGTCTGAGACTTGCGATGGAGAAAGTGGCACTGGGACAGGTTTTTCTTCCAGTAATTCGGTTTCCCCTGTCAGTATCATTCCACCCGCGTATTGGTATCAGAAGAACAAGCCTACGGAACGTTGGAACCTTCAAACAAAGCAAAGCTCTTCCGGATACCGGGGAGCACTGCACAGTAAAACACTGCCATATCGCTAGTCTGGCTTCATGTTTTTAATACGGTAGTGCGGCTTGCAATGTCGCGTAATTTGACAGGTAGCGACGTTTTGGAGGAACCTGCTTCTTCTATCTTTATGGGCTGTTTTAATAGGAGGGCAACACTCTGTTGAGCCTTTGACATCGAAGTAGCTCTCCATGTGGCGTTTATGCGATCTGCATGTCGAATGCAAGAACGTGTGCGATGTGACCTGCGAGTTTCCTTTCTGAAGCAGACTGTGCGACAAGCCGAAGGATTGCTGTCGGTTTTCACCTTTTGACGGCTTGATTAAACTTTTATTTTTTTTTTGTTGTTGCCAGCATACCCAGCCGGCATTCAATAGGCGTTCGTTCGCATTACGGTATGTTCTGCTGGAAGGATAAACAAAGTGTCCCGGGTCTGAAAGAGATCCATTTCGTGTTGTTTTGGCAAGCTGCCTTTGTTTGTAACGGGCTTTTCTGAAACAGTTTACCGCCAGTTAATCCGTCAGATAATTCTCTGCTTGTGTGGAACCCGAAGGTGAGGGCATATTGCCGTATGAACATCGGGTCCCCATTGCACCGTACCCTGAGCCACCTGTATTTCGTGCATAGCCGCACACCTGACTTCTGTTCCCCTTACATGGCTGTTGGAGATAAAAGCAATTCCTACATACTTTCTTCATGTACAATATACGAGGTTTTCCTGGCAGTGGAGGTTTAGTTTGTGGTCTTTATTATTGTCTCCAAATAATCTGGTGGGTAATTACTAACGTTTCGAACTAAGTTGCGGGTTCTCTCTTCAGGATAGACTCCCATCCTGAAGATGAAGGCAGTATTTTTCTCCGAAACCTTGGTATTTGCCTGTTGGATTGTACGATAGCATAAACCACAATACTAGGAACACACGAAATTTAAAATTTTGTGTGTATTTGTTGTTGGACAACTGTGTTTGTTGTTCATCTTCTGATAATGCATTGAGAAGGAAACTAACAGCCAGTTAAGTCCAATTATCTTTACCACACCGAAACAGGTTAACGGATAACATTAAATGTATATTACGACAGAAAGCAATGCAGGAGGTGAGGGAGCTGCAACATGACGGATGGAAATAACTGAAACAGTATGGATATGTGGGCATAACAGTCGTCTGAGATTTGAACCCGTGTGGACTGCTAATTTATTACTTCTGGACGAGTTTGTTACCTCCAGAAAACTATCCTGAAGGTGGAGGCAGTAGCATGACGTTATATCCCAGAGGCTGCAGCCGTCAAAGACTGTTTGAAAACCTCAGATGACGCGCAATACGGACACTTGGATGTGTGTAAGATACAAACGTTATCGTGCGCTTGTACTGAGCGTTTAATCTGCGTACGACACGCAGCTGACATACCGTTTCTGTGGAGGCTTCAATGCTGGTTTAAGACACGAACATTACAAGTTGTGTGGTGACGTCAATGCGCGTATAAAAGGTGAAGTTGTCGCTATCCATTCCATAAAGTAGATGGAGGCGAATGGTTAACTTCACGTTTCGGCCGCTTTACTCCCCGGAAAGATTGCCGGTACGATGGAATAGGGGGCAGGGTGTCCCCCAGAGCGGGTTTGGGCTTTTGGAGAAGAAATAAATCAACAGTAATCACCAACAAAGGCACAAAGCGAGTTTTATCATCAATCGTAACACACTCCTACATGTTTCGACCCTGCTGGGTCATCTTCAGGGAGAACTTTTTGTTACCGTTACACTAAGGTTGCACTTTATAGTTGAGTGAGAATGTGCTGTTGACTGTATACTGAGTACTGGAGGCGTGCACTCTCTGCGGTCCCGGCTTGCAAGCCCGGACCGCAGAGAGTTCACGCCTCCAAAAACAACGCAGTGTACAGTCAACAGCACATTCTCACTCAACTGTAAAGTGCAACCTTAGTGTAACGATAACAAAAAAGTTCTCCCTGAAGATGACCCAGCAGGGTCGAAACACGTAGGAGTGTGTTACGATTGATAATAAAACTCTCTTTGTGCATTTGTTGGTGATTAGTGTTTTTGTATAATATAGTGCACGGACACGGAACACATTAAATAAATCAATGTGCGTGAAAGACAGGAATATTACAGCCAAGTGATGTGGAGACTTCAATGCACGAATAACACACGAACACCACCTTCTAGGGGCGTGGAGACTTCAATGCATATATGAGCAATGAACACTAGACACAATTTGTATGGATACTTTAATGTGTGTGCATGTGGGGGGGGGGGCAACAACACTAACAACAACAGCAACGACGATGGCACCGCATTCTGAAGATAAAATTTTGAAATCTATGATTTAAACCCCGCTGTGGACACAAATGTGTTATGCTTGCCTATGTAAGCAGGTACTGTACTTGCAACCGGGTGACGAACATTTTAAGGTGCCTGCTGTGTTCACAACACTTTGCGGAACACTACAGGCGCCAACAGGAAGCTGAAATGAATGGCCCAGTTAGGGGGCTGTTTGAGAGATCAGTCATAGATGGAAATGTGTTTGCCTCTTGAGTTCTGCACTTTTCTGTAATATTACGCAGATTTGAGTGGTAGTTCTGCACCGACGTTTCGGGACAACCTATCGGTTCTTTCTTCAAGGGTCAAGAAGTCCAAGAAGAAAGCTTTCTTCTTGGACTTCTCGACCCTTGAAGATTGGACCGATAGGTTGTCCCGAAACGTCGGTACAGAACTACTACTCAACGCTGTGTAATATCCCAGAAGAGCGCAAAATTCATGTGCATGGCAGCGCAAGCTTGAAATCATCTGTGCCTTTCTTGCGATTGTAAGATTCGACTGAACATGACACTGTGCGCAGCCACAACAAGTGTCGGACTGATTGCTGACCGAGCAGTGCATAATCTATGCTTCCGACTTTGTAGTGTTCACAGGCGAGTAATACATTTATGTTGTTGCAGAAGAATGCACACGCGACTTCACCCCATCTGCCGAAAATGTCGTGTTGAAAGAAACCTTGGCGCAGGTGCGGTAGTGTCGAGCTAACGGTGCCGCTGGAATGCTGGGGCACTGACCTGAGGGGGGCCCCGCCCTCAAGGTCGCTCCGTTCGCTGTTTCCCTTTCAGGCTTAAGGCGTCTTCTCCTTCAGCGCGACACTTAAAAAAAAAAGCGGAACTGGAAGAATTCGGAACGTAAAAGCCAATGGAGGTGTTTAGTGTGAATGTTGCCTTCTGGTGTGACTCGTTTCTTTGCGTTGAAATCACGAATTCACGTCTTCGTCAAGGCACACTTTTGAATGCAGCACTGTCTCGATGTTCGTGATTCTTTGGAACCGATGAAACGGTCACGAACATCGGAATCCACTTTGAAAGCAAACACCTCGTTTATTGATAGATCTCATGGAATAGAGGTAAAGAAGTAATGTTGTCGCTGTACGCTCCGTGAAGGCGTGTCAGTGTAGCGGGAATGTAGGTGCACTCATTCGTAACATGAGTACTATATGGTTAACCTGGTTACTACTGGTTAACCTCACGCCCCGGACGCGTTACCCGCGGGAAATAACCCCAGTACCTATTGTACAGGATGGGCCGCGATAGCTCAGTCGGTATAGCGACTCGCTATGGGCTGGACGGTCCGGGGATCGAATCCCGGTGGAGGCGACATTTTCCGTAGCCGTCCAGACCGGCCCTGGGGCCCACCCAGCCTCCTGTACAATGGGTACGGGGTCTCTTTCCCGGGGGTAAAGCGGCCGGGGCGTGAGGCTAGCTACCACATACCCTCCTCGTGCCGAGGCTCACGAAAGAGTAGAGCAATACCTCTACTCTCCCTCTTGGGCCCTCAGGGCCTGTTATAGGGTGAACCTTTACCTTTACCTATTGTACAGGAGGCTAAAAATACCGGCAGTGAAGTACAAAATAAACTTAAAAAGTATGAAATGCGATACAGTGTAGAGTTTATTTTTAATAAGATATAAAATTACTCTGGAAGCAAAAATTGTGTTTAATACAGTGGTATTCGATTATAACGTCATGACAGGGACTGAATATTTTGTGTCGTTATAAACGAGTGTTGTTATAACCGAGGAGTATAATGTTATGGTTAACAGTGAGGAAGTAATCGGTACCACAGAATACATGACGCTATAGGCGAGATGTCATACAAACCGACGTCGTTATAGCCGGCGTTTGCTGCACTTGAAGTAGAACCGCACTCCAGGAGACACGAAACGATCAGCGTCGCCTAGTGAAAGACGAAGCTCTACTGAGCTGAGAGTGATCTACGCAATACCAAAAGAGCGGGGAAGACCCTCGCCTGTAACATAGTATCATCCCGATTCGTAGGAACAAGTCACTTACGGTAGAGTTATTGTGTTAAAATGGGCAGTCACGAACGGTCAAAATCCAAAACATCGAGATTCACGACTCTACTGGGTGTGAAATTTTAACGTCGTTGGTCTTCTGGGGTTTCCATGTAGTCTGGTAAGTGAGTAGCAGTGTTTCGGAAGAATGTATTGCCTCCATCTTCAGAGTACGCAGGGACAGTATGGCCACAGTGGTGTCGAACTGCATGCGTTAAATTAAATTGATAAAAAAATTCAAATCTGCTCTTAGTGTCTTGAAAATTTTAATTCAGATTTTTGTCAGTGTGCAATGAGAATGCCTGGCCTACTGCAAGGTCACGGCTGAACCAGAAGTGAAGAAACAAATGCTGTCCGCCCACACATGTGCTGCAGTCAGATGTCTCGGCATTTGAACGGTAGAGGGCAGTTGAGTGTGGGCTTGGCGTTCGTATGGAAACAGGAAGTTCTTCGTGTATGGAGTTGCCACTTAAAATAATGAGTTTATAATCACGTGACAGAAGTAAACATGACATTGCTGGGAGATGTAGAGCACACAGGAGGAAAGCTGCAGACGAAAGTGCAAGAGACGTCTCCGTAGAAATGAATTATTTGGGAAACGCAAGTGTAAATTAACCCTTTAAAGACGAAGCGTATCTGTTTTATATAAGGACTCAGTGCGTACCGCGCTGTAAACACTCTCCACTTCGGTTATAAAAACCAATCTCTTAATGTTTTATAAGGCAGAAGTTGCTGTTTGTTCTGAGATCCGTACAAAACACATAAACGCAATGTGGACACCACGTAGAATTTTTTAATGTTAAACCAGGCGGTACGTAAAGTTACCGCTAGGGTTTAAAAGGTTAAGGGACAGTGTTACAATAAATCTGGGCGCTGTTATTCTTCAGTCCGTGTAAATACTGGGCGACGGTCTGAAGGATCTGGGGTTCGATCCTCAGCAGGGGTACAAGTTTTTTTTTCATAAAGATCTGTACCGACTGTGGGACCCACCCAGACTTTTATTCATTGGGTACCAAGGACCCTGCCCCGGTGGTAAAGTGGCTGG
This sequence comes from Coptotermes formosanus, assembly GCA_013340265.1. NCBI lineage: Eukaryota > Metazoa > Arthropoda > Insecta > Blattodea > Rhinotermitidae > Coptotermes > Coptotermes formosanus. The sequence goes on along the minus strand of BLKM01000549.1, from coordinate 566,013 downwards.
GGCGTGAAGTTTCTCATTCACGTCCACATTTTGCCGAAGTTCAGAATGAGTAGAGCTATGCTTCTACTCCCCCAGGTACCTTCATGGCTTGCACAGGACAACGTTGCTTTATTAAAACGAATCTTATACCTTAATGTATGTTATTTGTGTTCCTCTGGGTTGTCTTTGCTTGTACTTCGGTACCAACATTCCTACCTTGAATGTGGAGGCATTATATTCCTCCGAAGCGGCGTCACATCACAGAACAGCGCACCGTATAGCGATGGTTTCATAGAAACTTTCATTAGTGGAGCCATCTGTGAGGAACTGTTAAAACTGTGGAAAACACACAAATTTTGGTGTCGTGCACTAAATAAGTTTTCACTGATGCTATAGTTTTGCGTCATGTTGTAGGTGTCTAATTGCTGTACTATACGTTACTGTCACGTATAGCAAGGTGTCTAGCTAGACGTTCCAGCAGTTGGGCCTGGCTGTCCCTCCACACTTCATATCTTACCGTGATACCGTTCGTCCATTTTGTGATGCCTGCCAAAACGTTGCATTCGTACGTTTATATTCCAGATGAATGATATTTTCGCCTGAAGGTGGCAAGCCCCACTTGCAGAAAGCAGCAGTCAGCAAACAGTAACTGTTGTATACGGCGATGTACATGACAGTACAGGGGCCGGGATGTCGTAAGTCGTATATTGCGTAGGCCACAAACTTGGCGGTCCAAGGTTCCATTCCCAGTATGGAAAAAAGTATTTTTCTGTCTTCAAAACGTTCAGACGTGCACTTGGAACAACCCAGCCACGTGTTCAGTGGGTACCGGGGACTCTACTCAGTGGTAAGGTGTGAGGTTACACACTCACCTCCATCTAGTGCAGAGGTCTCAACTAAGTGGATCTGCACCTCTGCTTCCCAGACGTACCGTGCACTGCGATCGTGACACTAATACATATTCTAGTTAAGGTGTTCACGAAATTAGGTGGATTTACCTTAAACATTGAACCGCTGTTTGTCTGCGTGCGTGTGTGTCTGTACACACGCGTTTTGAAAAGCTTCAGCATGGCGACAGACGTTTGACTTTGCAATTTGCTCGGCAGTTTGCTTGCACACCGAGCTGTCTGCTCGCTACTTCGCGAAACCGCGGAAGCGCATAATGAATGAGGCACAGCGGAACGGATAGGCAAAGTGCGGGTCCCGTTAAGGTGACGTAACGGTGACGTCACATCTCCTCCCGTTACTCAGTTCCTGCGCGCTCAATAGGTCAGTGTCTCTGCGGGGTGGGCGTGGCTCTTCGCAGGACCTTGCGACCGAACAGCTGGGTAACTATCATCTTGTCAAAAAAAAAGCCCCCTCCGTTGAGTGAAATAGTGTAGTTTCTTTCTTTCTTTCTTTCCTTCTTTCTTTCTTTCTTTCTTTCTTTCTTTCTTTCTTTCTTTCTTTCTTTCTTTCTTTCTTTCGAAGGCCAGAATTACCGTAATTTGAAATATTTGTCTTCTCAATAATTTGAGAGCCTCAGTTAATATAAATAATACTTAAAAGCAGGTCGTACCTCACAGAAAACACATCTCAAGTACAATGACTAACCGGTTAATTGTGTATGGGGAAACAATCCGTGTATGTTCACAGAATTGTACAAAATACGTAAGCAAAGTCTGTGGTCGGGTCACAGACACTTTTGGTGTTAAAGCATTTGGTACACATAGTTACCTTTTCACTTTACACCAGTGTTTTTCAGTCTCTACTGCACCACGGACCTTTACAAAATCTCGCTACCGTCGCAGACCTCGTCCACAAAATTACCTCAACCCGCAATGATATTAAAGTTAGACTACTCACGAATAAGAATGACACACAAGGTGAAGTACAAGTGACGTTCACCCTAGAACAGGCCACCTAGGGCCAGAGGGGGAGTAGAAGTATAGCTCTACTCGTTACTTAACCTCGGCGCTAGATGGCGTGGGTGGTTAACGCCACGTTTCGGCCGCTTTACCCCCACGAGAGGGACCCGGTACCCATTGTATAGGAAGCTGTGTGGGTCCCGGGGCCGGTCTGAACGGTTGCGGAAAATCTCGTCCCCACCAGGATTCGATCCCCGGACCGTCCAGGCCGTAGCAGACCGCTATACCGACTGAGGTATCCCCGCCCCAGGAAAGACACATACACTGTAAAAACCTTTATTTGTTTTCACTGGCACGACAGGGGACAGTATCTCCTCATTATCGAGGCTTCGCGATCACACTTAGACACACCACACTCGGCAGGACGTCTCTGGACGAGTGACCGCATGGCTACTGGGATCGGCAAGTCATTCACTGCCATGCGTCGCGAGTAACGTTTAAACTTCTCCGTGTCACAGCTCGGCCTCTTTGCCAAAGATGATCTAAGTAAAGGGCCGTTGTAGTTTGTCTCTGGTCTATTCTGAAATGCGCATGCTCTGTTAACAGGTCTGCTGGACACAATAACCAGCACCGCTGACAGCAAGGACTGCCCTGGCGTGTGTGTGCACACCCTGGCGACTCTCATCTGTTACGAGGTACTGGAAGATGTGGTGTGTCCATCTCCGAGCATGCGATGCTGCGTCGAGCCGCCCCCGAGCAACTCCAGCCTGCCGCCCCCCAAAGGGGAGGCTCAGAGTACAGCAGCGACTGTCGTCAGCTCCACGGGACAGCCAACCAGGAGGCCACAGGTTCGAATACCGATCTAGTTGCTCAAGGACCCTTTCACTAACACTAACTATATAGCAGGGGTGACAACAACGCCTCTTGCGGTAATGGCTCACGACGCTGACCGTGAACGGCTTTTTAAAAGACTTTGTAAAGAAAGAGACTCATAACTAACTGAACCCAACCTTTTGTACCTGGATGAACAGAAAGAAACCATCAAATAAGGGGAAAAATTATTTCATCAATGCATGGCTGTTATCTAAGTTGCCTCCAAGAGTGCGGCTGCTGAAGCTGGTGTAATCGGACACCCCTGCTTTATAGACTATGTGTGCTGTTGAATGATAGGTGATGGCCGAAGGATGAATTGCAAAGATGTGCAAGGAGCTCGTCATAGACCCGCTATTCTTAACCTGGAGTCCGTGGTTAAATATGAGGGAGTTGGTAAACATGGGTGGGAAGAAATTACAACTTCATTTTCGCAGACTTCTAAAGGAATTCAGGTTTTCATTGAATAATGAATGTAGGCAACAAAGTAATTTATGGCCTCTGTACTCCAAAAATGTTTGTTAACGTCAATAAATCTTACTGTCTCTGTTTTATGCCTTTAAATACATTTTTCTGAGAAGGGGTCTGTAGGTTTTACCAGACTGTCAGAGGGGCATGTGGCACAAAAATGGTTAAGAACCCCTGTCCTGGTCTATTTTAAGGTATTATTGTGTCGTCTGTTTGGGGGGGGGGGGGGAGGAATCAAACAGCATGAGAAACCTGAATCAGGATAGCTGATCTACGGGCAGGAGTCTGAACTGGGGTTTTCCTACATAAGAAGCAGGGCTATCACCCTTACTAATCATGATGATCGGTGAACCCTCATTCATTTGGTTACATGTCATAAATACAGGGTTATTAGGCTATTGAGAGCGAGATTTGTTTTAGCATACAAACCAGGTGATGTAGTAGCAGCACTGGACTTGTATGTGGGAGGAACCCAGCTAAGAGTTCCGGTCCGTTTACCAGCTGTTCTTACGGAGAATTCCATCATTTTCCTTGGGCCCTCCCCACTCCATCCCTGCAAGCCAATGTTTGTACAATGCCTTAAATATGCCGCCACCATCTTCTCCCAAATCCTCACCTAATCATTAATATTTTTTAATTATTGCTTAAATGCTTCAGTGCTCCATTGCATAGTGTTTAATAGCAGAATATTCATGAAAGGAAGTGGTTGTAGTTGGCATGTTTTAAGGTGCTGTGGACACATTTCCAAAGTGGACTGCACAAAATTATGAAAGTCTTCAGTCATACTGCAGAACTGCTGGTTGAAACCGGAACTAGAATGTCTGGAGCACTAAAATTGCGTTGATTTAATTATATTGGCTGGGTTATGCCCATGTCTTAGAAGACACCTGTGATCGCTCCTTCAGGCTGTAAGAGTTTTGTTTGAATGCTGGCACAATAACCAGTTTTTTGTTTCAGTCTCCTGACCCACCGTCACAACCTGAAGCAGCGGCTTCGACCATGGAAAAGGATGACTCTGGTAAGATTCTACTTTCACTTGTTTCATCACATCAGATGTGGGGTTGGCTGCCTAAAGTGTCCTGTTCTGCATGCAGAAGGAGCCAGGATAGCTCAGTTGATTTAGTGACTAGGCTACATGTTCAGTGACATGGAGTTTAAGCCCTGGCAGGAGCAGGAGATTTTTCTCGTCTGCAAAATGTCCAGACCAGCTCTGAGGTCCATCCAGCCTCCTACTTGGTGGATACTGGGTTTTTCTCTCTCTGGGAGTAAGGTGACTCAGGCATTAAGTTTACCATATATCTTTATCACTTGCTGAGATTAAGCATGAGTTGAGCTTTATCTCTACTCTCCCTGTATGCCTTCATGGCATTAAAAGAGACAACCATATGAGTTTGCTTTGGATATGGGGTGAACGAAAGTACTGTTTCTCTTGAGTAGGCTTAGCTTTGTGTGACGTGTACTGCAGATTGGTGGGCGCTGAACAGTGTCCAAACACGTGCCGTAAGTGTAGTGTGGTGTGTGCGCAGTGAAGGCGTGTCCTGGTGTGTGTGTGGCAGAGAGGATTGCAGACTACTGTGAGGCAGTGCTGGCTGTGTCAGACCTGTGCAAGCCAGGTTTGCGCTGCTGTGTTTCCAGAGATTCTTATGCAGATGGGGAACTACCAGAAAACCTTGTGCTCATGGACCGCAATGGCAGTCGCCCCACTTCAGGTACAGTGCTGCCACCACATGTGTGTAGCTTCGTTATTAGTGCAAGTACTAGGAACATGAATTATATTCCGTGAAGACATTGATCTGATGTTCGTATGGGCCATTGTTTGTCAAACTGTAACACTGCACTGCACGAACATGCAGTTTACACTGTTCGTTTTTACTGCAAGATTATGTCACATTTTGAAGGAGGAACAGAAGCCAAAGAAGGAAAACAAAATTAAAACCTAATATTTTTATATTTCTCTGCATTTCTGTTCTCAGTAGACTATAATTCACATGTGTAAGTCTGAAGACAGGGACTTTACTTGTATCACATTTTAACAGATAAATGTTCAGTTAATTTCCTATAAGAAAACTTGTAGAAAAAGACAATAAATTGTATTAAAGTGCATCTAAATTAATACATAAAATAATTCTGATGACTGCAGTAGTGTTTTTTGGAATCCAAAATTGTTCTGTAGCTTTTGTATAATCGAGCTGCAAGCCTAATGTTGCTTCTGTAATTTTAGCTTGTAAAATGTGAGGTACTAACAATATTATGTGTATGGTCAAATTGAATTCTAGAGAATATTATATGTCTGAAAATTTAAATTGAATGGAATAACATATTTAAGTTTTGGGTAGTTTGGTGGAATAAATGCACTTGAAAACCTGTCTTAACGTTCTTTGAAGTGGATTTGGACACTGAAATGAGGAAAGTCTTATGTATAGAAAACTTGACACTTGAGGTTTGGGTGTAGGCCGACTGAAATTGAACGTTGAGTGAGGGAGGCTTTAAGTTGCTTAACATTACATGGGGTTCCACTGTCAACAGTTGTCACATTAATTGAAGTCTAACATGAAGTTAATATTAAATTTGGCATTATGATTTGATTGTTCAGATGCTGGCAGTGGTTCCACAGTACAAGTGGTGACAACTATCACCCCACGACCACACTCCACCACACCCAGACCTGCACCCACATCTCCACGACCACTACAGCCCTGCAGGGGAGAGTGCGTTAGTGGTTTGTTTGCCTTGTTCTGCGATGATGTGGACTCCGAAGCCCACTGCCCAGATGATGGGAGCTGCTGCATCACTCATTCACCTCCCACATCTCCATCCAGATTCCCCACTACCACAAAACCGGCCACTCCCAGCACTACCACCATCACCACTATCACCACCACCGCCACAAGGTGAGTAGAGGAGCTCCATACTTCAAAGTGAAGCTCCGAAGAGAATATTTGTATCTAAGGGCAATGAATTGAAGTGGTGACCAGATGATATTATATAACATGCAGCATTGTTATTTGTAGAGGTTACCTGGTATTATTAGGTTAGTGATATAACTCAGAGGGAACCCCAGGTTCAGTCACAGGTGACTTCATGTTGGCGATTAAGTCAGGTGCACACCCAAAATTTTTTGCTGGGTGTGGCTGACCCTGAGGTTATGTGTAATTCATGTTCAATTTTAAAAACTATGTTTTAAAAATAATGTCAGAAGTATAATATAACACTGTCTGCAGCTGCATTTGTATACGTACAAATATAACTACATGACTCAATCACAGTATCCTAGCTTCTTGTTTTTTTAATTTTATTAATTTATTTTTCAAAATTCTTATGTACTACTCATCAGCCAATTTCAATGACTGATTTTGGCCGAAGGGTAAATCATGTAAAACATGTTATGTCATAATATCTACAAAATCTGTTTTTTTTAAATTTTGGTTTTGGGGTGTTTGGAGGGGGGCTGCAGCCTGGCACCCCCTGCATTGGATGCAGCCCTGTTCTACATTAGCACTGGTACCCTATGCTGTTCTTCATAAGGATGGTAAAAACAGCATGCACAAATACGTGAAAGCGGTCTTTGTAATGTAATGTAAATATTAGTGTGAATTAATTCAGTGTCTTCTTGATTTCAGTACTTAACAGAATAAACAATATAAGTGAGTGCGGTGGATATAACTAAGCACTAGTTACTTAGCAGTGACAGGGTTAAGGGTTTGACACCTCAGAGTGTCACATAGGTGCAAGCTGTGTCTTGCAACCTTCTCCCCAGCAGAAGTAGTCGTTATAATACACTAGAACATTCTGGAGCTGGTGGCTAAGGGATAAGTGCTGAGTGTGCAATGGGCTACAACATGGGAACTTAAAATGTGAAGAGTTTGTTGCATTGAAACGGATGCTTTGTCTTGTGGTCGTTAATCAGAGTGGCTTGTCTTCTGTCTAGCAGACCAAGCACATCATCACAGCCACCACTACCACGCTGTCCTGGCTTCTGTCTCATCAACATTATGGCGGCATTCTGTGAGCGTCCATCTGTTCTCATAGCCCACACATCCAACTGTCAGCGAGGGTCTGTGTGTTGTGATAACACTCGCGGTCACCACACCAGTGGGGGAGCATCTGGAGTCACCCCCTCAAGACCTCGGCCAAGGCCCAGTCCTCCTACCAAAGCCAGTACTACCACTACAACAACACCAGCTCCCCAAGATGGTCGGCCAGACTGTCCAGGATCTTGTATTGTTCCATACTTGTCTTTTACATGTTTCAGTGAGTTCAGAACCTGCCAAATGTAGCTGTATGATGAAACTGAATAGCTTCCTGGCATAGGAATGCAAGTGGTGTAAAATAGCTGTGGCAAAGTGTGGGTTTACAGCATTCCAGAAACTGTCTTTGTCTTGAATCTTGTGGTCACTGAATCCATGGTGATGGAGACAGCTTTTGAGATGTTCAAAATCCATCTTGCCACAGCTGACTGCACTATAGGATTGCACAGCTTTACCAAAAGCCAACAAAGTGTCCTCACGTTTTAGGGTTACAACAGCTTTGTTCTTTTTCTAACATGTTTTAGTCTTACAGGCTGTGTGTATTGTGTTGACTTTTAGTGATCCATTGATTGGACCTACACATTGTGACAGGTGCACCAGTATTAACGGAATTCCTTGCATCTTCTCATTTCTATAGCTTCTGGTGTATAGAGTTTCTTCGAAAGTATCAGGTGGCACTTCAGTTATCTGAATTTAAAGTCCCATTTCTTTAATCCTTCTTCCTATGAATACTACATTTAGCGACAAACCTAAGACTTCATTCATCATACTTTCAATTCAGTACAGCAGAGAAGTGTATAAGATACAGCACTTAATTTGATGCATTTTTCCCCAACATGGATATATAGAATTACTAAAGCAAAGAAAATTTCTAACATAAGTATTTTATTATGTAATATAGTAACTGAAATCACAGCCACATCAATAACTTATGATAAGTATGTTAGTAAGAAAATGAGCGAATCAATATTTTAAAGCCAGTCATATTTGTTTGTTGATTAATGAAAGAGAATAATCATGAATTTCGGAATTAATTCATTAATTGTATTTGTCAGTACTTACAGCATAATCAAATTTCATTGTGTCCCATTTCCGCTTGAAGGTGGAAACAGAACCAGCTTCCAAAATGTCTCATCTTAATATAAAAACATAGGTGGTGGTTAATGTCTGTAGTATTGAAGCCAGCTGGTAGAGATGCAAACTTCCGACCACCACCTCTGATTTAGTGTCATTCCTCAGCCCCTCAAAAGCAAATATTGGAATATGTTATGTTTGCCTCTTTCTGTGTAACTTCCAGCTTGTATTTATAACCTGATTATCTTTGCATTAGTATGACATTGTAAACACATGTATTCGCACAGAAGAAGATGCTAGCCTTTTGGGATGTGGCAGTGTGTTGTTGGCCAAGTTATTTTGTGACATTTCAAAGGAACATGGTGCCTTCATATTCAGGGTCAAGCACCTTGAACTGCTTGACCATGAAGATGAAGGCATTATGATTCTTTGGAACACCATTAACTACCTGCACACCTACATAGTGTCACATCTCAGATGGGTTGCATCTTCAGCAGTATTGTTGTGAGAACCTCAAATCTTGCAGTCATTGCAGTGACATGTACTTAATATCCTGTCCATTGCATCTTTAATGGACTAAAATATGACTTGTGATAGGGCGCTAAATGTAGCTAATCCAGCATCATCAGGATACATTAAACTTAAAGGCACAGCAGTGTTTAAAATGTGCACACATGGGTGACTGTTTGAGTATGACTGTTGTCGGCATTTAACTGCAGAAAATGTGCACACAAGGGTGATGACTGTTTGAGTGTGACTGTTGTTGGTGTTTAACTGCAGGAAATGTGCACACGAGGGTGACTGTTTGAGTATGACTGTTGCTGGTGTTTAACTGCAGAAAATGTGCACACAAGGGTGACTGTTTCAGTATGACTGTTGTTGGTGTTTAACTGCAGGAAATGCCGAGATGACGGAATTGTTCCGGTGTCACAAGTCTGGAACTCAGTGTTGTGCTCCAAAGAGTATGATTCGTGAGATGCTGGACCAGAAGCATGGTGGCAGTGTGCAAGCCCGAAATGAGACATTTCCACCTCATTATAGGCCGCCACCATCGGCACATGTGCCAGGTGAGGGTACTTTTGAACCAGGTCCTTCTAGATCTAAACTAGCAAGACTGGGGACAGCAAACATGAAGTGCACTTGGTAAAAATCTGCTGTTCTTTAATAAAGTTCTAGATTAAGACTTCAACTTACAGATGGCCACCCTGCCTTTTTCCTCTCTAGTTTATTTTTGACTCATCATTCTACCATTTGATGCTGTGGAGTCATGTTATTGAATGAGGTGGATACGGCATAGGTCAGTTGGTGTAGTGAGTGGACTATGTGCTAGACATCCCAGGAATTGTGGTTTGATTCCTAGTGGGGGAAGATATTGATCTCTTCTCCACCGCGTCTGTACTGGCTCCACAGCCCACCAAGACGGGTAGTGGGAATGGGGCGCCATCAGGCTGACCATTCACTACCTTTTACTGCTGACATTGAGAATAAGTGGAGCTTTACATCCTGTCCCACATACTCACTTCAAGGTGACCACCAGGACACCTTTACTTCTCAGATAAATAAAATTGGGACAGTGGGCATCTTGAGGCATTCATATTGGTGTTCTGTATTCTCTAACTGGATTTTGTAAAGTTTTTCAGAAGTGGTGTATCAGATGCTGATACATCTGTAGAATGAATAATTGTCTGTTTACATTGTACAAAGATTTATTTCAATGGAAAAGTGGGTAAAATAAATGTAAGTGTTGTAACAAACTTTAAAAATGAAGTTACTGTTAGCAGTGAAGTTACAGCGTGATTTGGCTGAAATGATGCAGGAGCTTGTAAACAAGGTAAACATGTTTGCAGTGAAAGTAAATGGAAAATTAAGAAATAAATTTCATCTTCTTTTTTAGAACTTTCCACTTCATGGCAGTTGTCTGGCAACCAAGTGTCTTCTATATATGAAATCTTCTCTTCTGGGGTCTTACACAGCATTGATTGGCAATTAGTTACAGACATTTTGGGACAGCCTATCTGTCCCATCTTCGAGGGTCTTGGACTGCTTGACCTTTGAATATGGAACTGATAGGTTGTCCTCAAATGTCGGTAACTAATTGCCAATCAACACTGTGTACCAACTCTTGAAGAATGAAGATTTCATTTGCACTGTGGTGGAAGCTTGAAATCAGGCATCATGCATATATATCTTCCCAAACTGCCTTCCACTCAATGTTCTTATATCCTTCCTGCTGTGTGACATCTTTCTGTTGTTTGAAGAAATATCATGGTCATAATTTAAATTCGTCAAAAATGGGTTATTTTGTTTTTTGTTTTCTTACAAAATGGAATTAAATACATTACTGCTATTTATACATTTTATTATAAGCGTTTATTTGTTACTGTGTATAAGCTCCAATGTATGGAATATATCAAGCTAACTAATGCTTTATGTTTATGGAACTGTAGCAAGTATTTTGACTCCAGGTCCTCCACTAGGCAGCTCCACAACATCCCGTCCGCCTGTGTACAGCAAATACGTGTGTGGAGTTAAAGGGACCGCACGTGGCCGGGAGAGAGAGGGTCGTGTTGTGGGTGGGGAGGATGGTGAGCCGGCCGAGTGGTGCTGGCAAGTGGCACTGATCAACTCACTGAACCAGTACCTCTGTGGTGGTGCACTGATTGGCACGCAGTGGGTCCTCACAGCTGCGCACTGTGTTACGAAGTGAGTACAGATGACAGCTGCACCTCGCATTGCTAAGTGAGCGCAGCGCACTGCCCATGCCACATCCCCATTGCTATCTCACATCAGCCAATACCATGTGCCAGGATGCTGCTTTGCTATGCCTGCCCTGCTACAGTGGACTCCACACATCGAAACTAATGCTGTGTTGCTGGTGACAAAAATGTGCAGAGCTTTTTTCTTATCTTGGCCACTGATATCTCTCCTGCCTACCTTAGTTCTTCTGAAATATCCCGGTGGTTTGTGAACAGTCTACCTTGCACATCCTACTGAACGTCCTGCTTATAATTGTTTCATGTGCATTGCTGTAAGTAACAGAAATGTCAACAGATGTTGTGGTCTCAGTCAGGTCCTGTATTCTCATTCAGAGCATCCTGAGTTCAGTTCCTAGTCCGGTATTAAGAGAGTCATCTCTCGTAAAGATACATAAATCTGTAGGAATGTGAAAAACACCAGGACCACCAGCTTCATGGCTGCAGATTTTGCTTTAAGCTAAGCTACCTTTTTATGATCACACTGTAGTTGTAGGTACTGGAATCTGCTCCGTCTCTGTAATCTTGCCTGCTTGGAAAGGGGCCGGGGATCTCAACAGAAACAATATATGGAGGTACTAGGACAGACAGTAAACAACGATAACAACCTGTACATTATTAACCCTTTGAAGACGAAGCGTATCTGTTTTATATAAGGACTCAGTGCGTACCGCGCTGTAAACAATCTCCACTTCGGTTATAAAAACCAATCTCTTAATGTTTTATAAGGCAAAAGCTGCTGTTTGTTCTGAGATCCATACAAAAGACATAAAAGCAATGTGGGCACGATGTAGAATTTTTTAATATTAAACCTGGTGGTATGTAAAGTTACCGCTAGGCTTTAAAAGGTTAAATAAAATAGGAATGAATGTGGGGAACATGGTGCTGCATGGTTGTGGTTGAGGCATTGTGCTACAAGGCGGAAAGTCACACTTCATTGAGGGTTTTAATCCTTCTGGCCACACTGACCCTGGGGTCGACTCAGCCTCTAACAGAAATGAGTACCAGAGATATCATCTGGGGGGTAAAGGTGGCCGGTACATAGGGCTGACAATCATAACACCTTCATGTACCATTTTTCTAGAAATTCTGGGAGCCTCAACATCCTGGAGCCCTAATGGGATAGCTTTACTCTTCTATAGGAATGAATGGCTGTTGTAGCCAATTGGTGACAAGTCCCACTACTGAAACTGCCATTGTTGTGTGGAGGCCAGATGCACTTGTATATTAGATGTCAGGTTTGAATGTGACTTAGGGTCTGGCTTCATTGTCCAAATTTTTGCCTGGTTTATTTCAGTCTGTTGTAGAAGCACTCTGGTAATATCTTAATGTGTATACACATACCCACTCCTCTTCATCATGTGTTCAATTCTTCACTATAACAATCGTATCACTTGCCACTATGTGACATATACCTGAACTTGAACAGATGATGTTACTGCCTTCTCTTACCTGTTCTAGCATCGTACGGTCAGGAGATGCAATTTATGTACGTGTTGGCGACCATGATTTGACACGGAAGTATGGTAGCCCTGGTGCACAGACTCTACGAGTTGCCACCACATATATCCACCATAACCACAACAGCCAGACGCTGGACAATGACATTGCTCTTCTAAAACTGCATGGTCAGGCAGAGCTTAAGGATGGGGTGTGTCTTGTGTGCCTGCCAGCAAGGGGTGTGAGTCAGGCAGCTGGCAAGAGGTGCACGGTCACAGGCTACGGGTATATGGGGGAAGGTACGTAGTGGTCTGTTATGCCAATGTTGTCATAAACTTAACACATTAAAACACTCCTTTTGTACTGCCCTTCCCTTATTCTGCAGACGCAAACAACAACGTTTTAAGGATATCCAAGACCTGGTGGTTGTGGGGTAAGAACATGTACTCTGTCTCAAGGAATTGTGAGTTCAATTGATGATCAGATCTGACTGCAGATTTTTCTGTTAACATACTGAAGCCTTCACCTCAATGAAAGATAAAACTACAGTAGGATCTCAAACTTCATGAACTTTAATGTTCAGTGTTTTCATATTTTCTAATCACCCATTTTAGTACTATTTTTTGGACCCCTCATGAATGGTTCTACACTCTAAGAGTATTGATTCACTGCAGGCATGTCGTCTGGAGGTTAGCAATGTGGCAGGTGCATAGCGGGCACGTGATTTTAACTGACAACAACAAACTTAAGCAGGCAGCTACCCTGACAACCCCTCCCTTAAGCTAGGAGACAGCTTAGAGGGAGGGGTGATCAGTGTGGCAGCCTACTGTTGGTTAAAACTGTATTCTGACAGTGCACCTGCTACATCCTTGCAGTGTGTCAGTACCCTCAAGGAGAGTAGGTTGAGATTGAACACAGGTATGACGTGCGTTCTGTTGGGATGACAAGGAAGCATGGTGAATGTTTTGTTACGTGATGGCCCTTCAGCATACAATCATTACACTGCACATTTTGCGTGTGTGACAGAGTAACATGACATAGGCTTCCCTCTTTGTTCACTCATCTCTTTTTATCTATTTCAGCTGCTCTTATTGTTTGTGCACAACTTTGAAATACAGTAGGAATTTTATTTTGTTGTGTAATGTTGAGTGTACCCCAGATTCGGAAAGTATAACCATGCTAACCTTTCAGCTGGACCAATTCCACTGCGTGTTCGAGAGGCTGAGATTCCAATCGTCAGTGATGCTGAGTGCATCCGCAAGATAAATGCCGTGACAGAGAAAATATTTATCCTACCAGCAAGTAGTTTCTGTGCTGGTGGAGAAGAAGGCAATGATGCATGTCAGGTACGTCATTACATCGACTACTGTATGTATTTGCTTGTATTGTGGCTAGACTGGGGGGACCCAACTGTTCTCTGTGCATGAAGTGGTTGCCTTCCTCATGAGTGTCCTCTAGCTTTATGTTTCACTTTCTTGTTGGTCTGAAAATATATTATATTTTGTTTTAAAAGGTATGTTGATTAATGCATGTGAGAAAAACATTTTGAAATTATTTTCATCTTGGATAAAACTATTGCATGTTCAGTCTTAAAAAAGCAAAATAAATGGCTAAGTATTTTGACCTTCATGAGGTGTGCACACTGCATGATATAGGTTGGCATGAATAACTGGGGCTTCATCCTTCAGAAGGCTGGTTTTTATTGAAATTATATATAACACTTAGTTTGTACATCACAGGGAGTAGAGTTTCTAGCCATTAGAAAAACCAACCATTTACGCTGTTTGGGGATATAATCTTTATTTAGTGCCACAGTCATACAGGACTTATGAATATGATATGCTGACAGGTGTCGAGTATCTCAGTGTTACAGCAGTTGGTGCATATAGTTAACCACTTGGTTTTCAAAGCCAAAGGAAGGCAGTGTGTTTTTGTACAAGAAGCAGCACATAAATTTATTTATTTATTTATTTATTTCTCATACATTCTATAAATCCATGAATGGTTAAAAAACCTGTTTGACACAGAATAAGTCAAGACAGTAAATAAAAAATGCATATAGTAATAACAAACAGGTTAAGAAGAGATTTTAACAAACATAGTTCTAAGTTTGACTATGATGACATTGAACTTAAAATTTATTCTGTCCACATCAATGCAAATAGATACAAATAAACTATATAATAGAAACATCTAAACTGATAAAATATGTAATGGAGTTTGTGTATCGTTTCATTAAAACCTTTCATTACAAAATTGAATATTAAAATAACAATAAATTATTTCAAAGGGAATTGTTAAGATAACGTACCATGGACTGTAATTTTGTACTTACATTAAAGTATTTATCGAGTGAGTACAAGGAATTAGTATACAGGAAATTTTTATTGTTGTTTTACATTGTTTGGCATTATCAGACAGGTTTTTGATATGGGAAGGGCGATTATTAAAAATCTTGATGCCAAAATAGTAGTTTTCTGTTTGATACATTGCTAAATTTGATGAAGGTTGAAATTTTGTCTAGAATTTATGCTGTAAATCTCTGAGTTTACTCTGTATTGATCTTTATTATTAACCACAAATAGGAGAAGTGGAAGTCTATATTGTGATTGAAGAGGTGTAATTTTTAGTTTCTTAAATAAATCTCCACATGAGAGTCTACTTCTGTGGCCCGTAATAATTCTAATTATATTCTTTTGTTTCCTAAAAATTTTTACCCTATATGAAGAGTTCCCCAAAATATTAATCTATAGGTCATAATGGAATGCAAATAGGAGTAATAAACCCTTTTCAGTATTTCATGTGATACACGTGGCTTGACAGACCTGACTGCATAGCAAGCTGCACTTAATTTTATGTAATTGTCAGTACAATGGATTGTCAATAACTGTTTCAGGAATTTTTGTGTTAGAAACATGAGCAGTTTGCTTACTATCTTGGCCAAGGTTCATGTCAACGAAAAAATTATTTTTAGTTATAAATTGAATATAATGCGTTTTATCAAAATTTAAAGAGCGTAAATCAACTTTAAACCCTATACTTATGTGTTTAAAACTGTATAAATATCATTTTTACAGTCTACTATGACTGCTACTACCACACAATTGAGCTGTTTTCTCTGATCCCATGTACCTGTCAGGTTCCGGTGTTATACCTCATTTTTGTGCTACATTTGCATAAAGCTTTTCTGTACTCATTTTTGTGTATTGTCTTATTGGAAATCTGTTGGTGCATTTTTTGTGAAGTACACCAGCACAGTTCCTGGCGAATAATCCAACACAGTGAAGGGTTCAGGCCCTGAGAGTTAATGAATCTGAACTGTGTCTTACAGGGTGATGGAGGTGGCCCCTTGGTTTGTCAGGACGATGGATTCTATGAGCTGGCAGGCTTGGTTTCATGGGGCTTTGGTTGTGGGAGAGTTGATGTCCCAGGTGTCTATGTCAAAGTATCATCTTTCATTGGGTGGATCAACCAAATCATCAGTGTGAACAATCTGTAGGACACATCCAACGTGACAGCAACAAGAAATATTTCTTGCTCGTGAAACAAACCTGGAATTATACAGATAAGATAATTGCACAGAATGTGTATAATATTAAACCTGGGTCTGTTGATTAGAGGCTTTTGAAGTTACAGTTTAATGTGTGCACTCGGCAGGTGTGGTTAGGTTCAACTGTTTGGCCGTTGAGCCTGAGGGCTGTGTGCCACAAAAGTTAATGCCAAATATGGACAGGATCGTGACCCAATTCACATAATCATAGTCTGTCTTCTTAACTCATGCTAGATTTTAAGTGGCTTTCTGTTAGCTGTTTGGGAAATCAAAGGCTACAAACAAAGAATAATGTATTGACAGGAGAAAGCCACGTCAAAGTAGTTAAATTATAAAGAGAAACTACCTCACTGCCTTCTATGAATAATTAGAAGATATAAAATGACAGCATTTTAAAAATTATGGGCAAGATACGCTAATGACAAGTATGGACATCATTACCTCTCAAGGACCTCACCTGGAAATCTCCCACAATGGATAAGATCTTTTTTCGTATTGCACTACTATGTCCTCAGCCTTCTAATCATTACTTTTATTTATATAATATCTCTGAGGTGGAGAAATGAGTCACATGCGTGATTTTGGCAGGAAACCCTCATGGAGGTTAGTCACTGCACACTTTGAAGGATACAAGGTAATGATATTGGAATGGATCTTGCTGGGTAAAGTGATGATGCAATGGATTTGACTGGCTTGGAGTTCAGTACAGGCATCTGTGTTGACTGATGCTGACCTGTATGTTGCTGACAAGGCATTGACTTGGTGTTTATAAAGGTGTCAAAACGATTCTGGGTTGTTTCTGTGGTAGAAACTCAGGGATTTGTAGAGGAAGGAGTCTTGTTAGTGAATCCAATTCATCATTCTCTGAGGCTAAGTAAAGGTGATGTATTTCTTAATTGGAATTCCACTGTGTGTTCTGATTATCCAAACGTGTTTGACATCTTTTTGGAGTTTAATATTGTCTGAAGTGATGCAAATAATATATTTAATACACTACACGTGCTGTACATTGGGTCTGAGTAATGATTAGGATGTCATTTAGTACCTGATACACCCGTCCCAAAGGATCTGTACAAGAAATGTTTTCACTCCTGTTGCAGACAGCAGATGGCATAATATTGCTCTTGCCTTCCTACCCCATCCCCAGCCGTTGAATCAGCTGATCACTGATTTAATGTATGTCCCTCTGTGTATTGCATGTGGTGCACATAGGAGTTAACTCTCCAAAGCATGAAATTTACCAAAATAATATTTAAAAAGTTAATCCCTAGCTCACAGCAAACACGCTGCATTTCCATAACAAAGACTAACCAGTCAATTGTGTTTAGGGAAATAGTGGCTGTTTTTGTGAGAATCATCCAAGTGGGCAAAGCGTGAAGCTTGTTAATGTTAAAGCAGGTGGTACTTCTAGTTACCACTGAGCTTTGAGAGAGGCACAGCCATTTAAAATTTTTCATTTTCAGAACTCTATCATTTCTACCCTTGATGTGATATTACTGGATGACTAATTAGCTATAGCTAACAATAGCTGTCTTGACTATGGGACTAGTCATTTGCTACTGTTAAAAGTAAATAATTTGAAAACAAACGTAAATCAAAATGTGGTCAATTTTATGTAATGGCCTCTAGCTCTCACATGACCTCAGGTGTGACTGCACCAAACCTGTCAAACTTTGAGGTTATGGGCCAAATTTAAAATTCAGCTGGACATTTTGTGCTGCAACACATAATATTACATGTTAAAATGTCTTGTCAATCTTGATTTGAAAATATTTTTATGTATAAAAAAGCAACTTCATTTATTTAGCAACAGAAATAGTAATGAGAGTAACACCTTGTAGATATCAAAATGTGAGCAGGCCACATCTCAAGTTTGTGCGGTCTCCGTGTTTGACAGGCCCAGGCTACACTGAGAGAGGCCAGCCTCTAACCGCTTGAGCTACATCACAGCCTTCTGAATTTAGTGTTTTTCAGAACAGAATTCTTTCCTGTGTACATTCAAGACAGTGCATATATTTTCCTTTCTACAAATGTAAAGCTCGTGTGTCATGATATTGAACTTGACAGTCCAAGCAGCTGTCTGATAATGTGGAGTAATTGTTATTTCTCATATTTGTTTTAAATATGACTGCCAGGCCATAAAATTGGATATTTAAATTAGGACATAATACGTTGAATTCAAATACATGTTGAGATTATGAAAAGTTTAATTTCAAATTGTAGATACATAGCTAATATTACCCCATCATGCTCATGGACATAAGTACAATCAGAGCCTGCAACATTGTTTGAAGGATGGAGCAATATTGTTAATAATATGCTGTCTGGTGTATTTCTGTCTTTGAAGTTGTCAGCATGAGAATAAAATGCAATTGAGGAATGACAGACAACAGTGAAAACAGACATCTGTTCGACTTGAGGCTTTTCTGAGTTACCACTGAGAGTACTGAATGTGTGTGTAGTGCAGAGAAACACTTCACTGTGTGTTTGAGTCTGCAAGCAGATCCATTTCTGTTGCTGTCACATTGTTCAGGATATTTATTAATATGTGTTAGTTGGCAATAGTGTCAGACAGTTTAACTGCAATTTTTTCAGTGATGTATACCTTGTAACCAAAATAATGTGCTTATGTATGGCCATACTTAGCTTTTTATTGTGGTGTCATCATCAGATGATAAAACTGCCTGCTGATATATAATACTGCTGCTGCCTGGTATTAGAGGCAGAAATTGTTTGAATCATGAGTAAGAAATTCGAACATTTTCGCTTGAAGCAACATGCTGCAACATCCTTGTTTATGATTATAGCGTATATGGCATAACATATGATCATATACCTGTTTACACAATTACACCTTTAGCCGGTGCATTTAATAAAGGAAGTGACTTGAAGTCCTTAGTGCTGGAAGAACTGTAGAAACTGTCTGACGTTGTGATTGCATGAATGAGGAACTGTCACTTTCGCTGTAAATAACAGTATTTTCAAACTTAGGTTGTTATATAGGATATTTTTAAGTTAGTATTTAACAGAATGCTGTTTGTCTATGTAACAAACTGTCCTATCTTGTACATATATGAAAATGACCCTGATATGTAACAGGAACTTTGTATTCATCTCACTACCACAAGGCCGAAAAACGCTGACGAAGTCCCATATTTCCGTCAGGATTAATGTACAAAATTATGGTCAGTGTTCTTCTAGGATGTGATGGTATCTTGTTCCAGAAGACCAGAATCTTAAAGTCTGTGAGTCCAAAATCAAGTGCAAGATGCTTCTGTTCTGCAGCTTCTATTATATGTTTCTGATAAATTAAATGAAAATTGTTGAGTTCAGCTTGTTTAACATGACTTAACCATATTATCACTTGTGCCATAGCTAATCAAAGAAATTTATTCAGGATGCCTGCATTGCCAAAATGGCAGCACAGTAGTAGTGTTGTTTTTGTGGAGACATGAGTGCTTGTGTATGTCTGATGAACAGAAAGTTTCCTGTGTGGTAATGCTCACTCTTTGTCCTTTTATAATAGTTGTTATGTAGTGTGTCTGTCTGGCAGCATAGGTGACCAGACACAATGCCCAAACCTGTCAACTTTCTTTCTCTTAATTAGTGACGGTTCTGGAACCTTTGAGCTATAAGTTGAAATGACCCCATCATGAGGCAGGTATAAGCATTCACCAGCCATCATACTTAGAAACGTTTAGAATGCATAATTTGGCTCTGTTTTTGTTAGATGTGTATAGTATTTGGCAGGAAACGAATCCATGTCACAAATGGAGAATAAATTTATTGTTTTGGTACAGTTTTCGTCTTTGAACAGTAACATATCAGTACAAGAAGTATTAACAGAGTTCATTGTGTGGACTTCCTCGAGCTGCTGATAGTTACTTGCCCAGCCAAAAAGTTACCTCTTGTTATGAACCATGCCCCTTCCCATTTTCACAGCAACTGTCATCAAATCCTGTCCAGCTGACATTTTCAAAACACTTGTCTAAGGTTCATTTTAATGTTCTTCCCATGTACATGCTCCTATCTCTTTGCCTCATTGCCTCTTTTGAGGTTTCAGGTACAAGGTTTTGTATATATTTCTCAAGTAATACAAGACACATTTTAATTCTACTGACATTTGTTGGAAGTTGGTGGCATATTTTTTAACTGATAATTCTAGAAGTGTTTTTGTTTCAATACTAATGAAATTCTTGTCAATTTGATAGCGAATTTCCTGTGTGGTACAGTCCCAGTAATTGCAGGTGCCAATATGAAGATGTAAAATTCAGCCTGTTGTGCTACTGTCGCTCTGCTTGGATGTTAGTGAATCGAAGCCTCTGCCACAGCAGTGCTATGAAAAGTTTATACAAAATGCCGTATGGTATTCTCTGTAAGTGTAGTCTGTGTGGTGACAAGGCTGGATGACCAGTGAATCATTGTTCAATTGTCAGCAGAGGCAAGCAGCTTTTCTCTTCTGCAAATCATCCATGCTTGTGGTGGGCCCCACTCATCCTGTCATTCAGTGGGTAAAACAACTGGCTTAAGAAGCTGACCACTTACTTGCTTTCAGGGCTGAGATTGAGAACGAGTGGAGATCTATGTCCGCTCTTCTATATGTCTTTGTGGCATGTGCAGAGACAATTTATCTTTATTAGATGTGCTTTGCTCTGCTTCAGTGATACAGTTATTGGTAACGAATGAATTAGAAAGGATGTGGAAGGAAGCAGCTGTGGCATAATTTGGGCTACTGTACTAGTGCTTGCCTGGAGATACTGTGACAAATCAAAGTGTGTTACTTAATGATACTGGCAATTGCTAAGGTTATGTACAAGTGGTGGTGGAGGTTTGAACGAGTGTGGAGCACTGGTGGAATGAAACTGGCAAGCGAGACCTGAAGGACTCAGAGAGAAACCTTTGTCCATGCTGAATCACACATTAGCTGACCTGGGATCGAACCTGGACCTCCACAGTGAGACGATGGTGACTAACAGCCTAAGCTATGACACAGCACAGCACCTGTAACTGTAAAGCATGGTATTTATGATAGTTTGTCAAAGTACAGGAGGTATTCAGCTGCTGACGATACAGTGGTACCAAAACATAGCGGATTTTGAAGATGTTACAAAGCATTCACCAAATATTGTTGCATGTGGCCGAAGCATACAGCTGTATGAATAAGGAGTGCTGACCACTCAGTTGTGATGTTTTGTGTACCAGCACTGCTGAAGGCTTTCAATGTAAAAGGGAGACCTAGTGACTGAGTGTCTTCACTGACCCATGCCTGCTTTTGTAGGTGAATGTATTTATGTCTTCACCTGTACGGTTCACAAAACTTTAAACAGCAATGCAGGAGGGAGTGTGGAGTTAAATTTACATTGCTGATTACATGAAATGACATTGCAGAAAAAAACATTTTCTTAATCTTCTTTTATGCTCCAGATCTGCGTCCGATAATCATATTGTTATACAGTCTCTTTCATTCCAGCTGTGGATAGTTACCAACAAACAAGACATGTGCTTATTTTAACTTGAAACTATGAATCAAATTTTATTTTGGTACACCTTCATCTTCATGTGTTAGCAGACATGCCATAGTTTTCATACATTCAGTGTCTTGTATAAAAATTTGTTTTTTGAAAGCTGAATGGCTGGGACTTTGTTTTTAATAAAATATAATGAATTATGAACAAATTACTTTTTAGGAGGTTTTAAACCAGCTCATGGAGCTTTAAATGACTTCAAATTTTATGCTGTTTTTAAATATTACTGTGTGATTTTTAGAGTTCCTAAATTCACTTGTCTCTTAATTATGTCGAATTTGAAAGAAAAGGAGAACGTGTGGAATTTGGAGATTTGAAAAGTAACAGAATATGTCAAATGCGTAAAAATATGGAATTGGCATCCCATAAATATCTTCAGCCTTATGTAAATGTTTATCTAAATATGATGAATATTGAATGACCTAGTTATAATTTGGAGTTATACAATAAAGGATTTAGGCTTATCAAAATACATTATACGTGTAAAATATTAATATACTTTGGGAAAGCTTTTAAATATTTTGAAATTATGTGCGTGTCGAAAATTTATTCTTTTGTTATTGGCGACAGGGTTGTGGGGGATAATAACGGGAATTTTATTTCAGTGAACATAACCCAGATGGCAGGAGCAGGTTAGTGGGAGAGTTGTTTGTAATAGGTACAATTGGTTTGCAAATGTTGGTGCTCCAGTCACGTGATGTCTACTGCTGTGACGTATGGAATGATGGTGAGTTGAGATTCAAATTGTTCACATCATTGTATTGTGTACGTTTCTGCGCTAGACAAGAGGACTATGGGACTTCTGTAGTGGTAAGTCTAATTTGATTGCTTTATCCTTCATAATTGTTAGGGGATTTTATAATTGCATGCGTTCTGTCAGGAAGTCAGGGTTTTTTTTGCCTCGGTGAGAAACGTATTGTTTTCACATTATTGCAATGTGTATAATGCATAGGAAAACAATATGTAAGCGAAGAAGTTGATCGTATAATATTGCTTTTGCGAATTATGGCATTTTGCGTTTGTGATCTTACAGGTCTTGATTTACACATTAGCAAAATTTTTCGAAAGTGCAGGATAGGTATAGATAGAACGTGTCATCACTGCCAGTTAGAATATAAATTATCGATTCCATACTTTCGTCCACAGTTTTTTACTCCCTGAGGCAGTAGTGATAAGTTACCAAGTTCTGATAATAAACTCTTTAAAATTACTATTAGGGGACTATGTTTGAAATCTGCTATAAAATTACCTGGAATTGAAATGTTTTTGTACTATTACGTATATGAATTTTATTTGTTCTTTAATCTTTACTTAGCAAAACTTGTAATATATTATGGTGATTATCAGGGTTAATTTACAATTTGTCTGTAATTTAGAAGGGATGATATTTGCATTAAAGTGCTAGTGATTGAAGCTAAGGAGACAAGGAAAAGGCAAAAATGTCGAGTAACACTCTGTGAAGTTTGAGTGTCATAAAAGGGATATTTATGGGACTTTTCCTGAGGTAAAGTTTCAGGTGATATTTACTTATAAAATTATGTTTTAAAGTAAGGTTAAAAAACGGGTGATATACTTCCTGTTTATCAAAGTGATATTGATGATACTCTTTACTAAAATCAGAAAATGACTGTATGGGAAGTTACAATACCTTATCTGGTCATCACACTGGCGTCCAGGGTTTGTGTCATTTATGATCCTTTTTAGAGTTACACACGTATTGTAGTGAGCAGATTACTTGCTGTTTATTGACAGGAAGGCGAATATCCATTTGAGAAACACCCACAGTGACTGAAGATCTAAAATGTAGTCATTGCAGCATAACATGACCATGCCATGCCATGCCAGCTGCAGCTGTTTACAGTGTTAGTGAACTGAGCGAGCAACTAATTTGACCACCACAGTACCTATGTTATGAAAGTGTGTATGTGTTACACAACTTTGCGTGTCTTTCAGATCAGGAATTAATAGCTTTGTAATGTGTATCTATGTATAGATGAACAATGGGACCAGTACCGGTAAATGTTGTATAGTATAGGGATTATGTATGTGTAGCTGAATTTGAGGTTTACCTAAATTTACTAGACTTAATGTAAACCATTCTAACCTGCCCAACCCTTGTAATATTGTCACTGATTCTGTTTTTTTTTAAAGGTTATCAACTGTGACACAAAGTACTGTAACTGAATTGTGAGTCACCATAGCATGTGTATACAGTTTGGTTTATAGAAAATGCTGCCATAAAATGAGATTATGTATTGTGGGTTGGACTGTCTTGGTCAAATATCTGAGTCCTCAACATGAACATTTGTAACACTGAAAGCTGTGTGGTATGCGTATGTCAGTGCATAAACTGGAAAATTTAACAACTGGAACTGTGAGGAAAAATCTTTCATAAAGTACAAATTATACCAACAAATGTACTGTTAACAGTGCATTTGTTGGTATAATTTGTACTTGAGTGTAATCTTCCTTGAAGCTTTATTTTACTGTGGTAGTATCAACTGAAGCTTTTAATTTCTTTTTGGCTTGTCTGGTATACTGTTCTGGTGCGTTCTAGTGACATTTGGGTACTGTTGTTTGTGTATATGAAGTATGCTTTTGTATAGACATAAAACAATTTGGCTTTTCTTTAAAAACACAAATTTTTGTCTGGTCATCATATGTAAACCTTCACTTCTCAGTGTTCAGGAATACTGCATTTTTACATCAGAGTCTGGAATATAAGACACAGAGATCACAGTTAAAAGTAATCTGATCGCAGTTCTGAAAAAGCTGGTGTAAGGGTCAGAGTAAGAAGTTATATGACACTTATAGCAATTATTACACCATCGCTCGTGTCATTTCTTCATTTATATTCTGTTCTGTAGCTAAAATACTGCCTGATGTTACTGGATTAATTTTTATTTCACTTAGACTGAGGGCATTTCTCCAGAATAGTCTTATTTTATTTAACATATAAAATATTATTTTATGTATTCCAACCCAGAAACATGTGTCACAAAAATAAGTTAAGCATAAAGAGCTGGGTAGCATTTTCTACATACAGACTGTACATGAAATTTCCCATTAAAGGCATTCAATTTTATTTATAAATTAGTGAAAATTAACTTGTGGACAACTTACATTTTGTTCACATGCAGTAATAAATTCTATTATTTTGTAGTTTAGAGTTTTTCCAATGTGCTGACCACATTTTTGTAAAATTTGCCGTTTTTTCATCTTTACATGTTTCCTATGAATTTATTTTCTTCCATAAAATAAGGAAAAGTAAGGGTCATTACACATTGCATTTTATTAACAAAGTCTGGAGAATCGTTTATTGATGTTATGCTTTGGTCTATACAGTGTAATTACTAACCTGATGTCAGGAAGATTCAGATAGTACTGTTGCCATTTCCATACTTGGTACAACACATGGACAGGCATAGAGGTGTGAAATACAGATTGGTATCACTACCCAGCACTTTTGGCCTGTGTTTAACGTCTTCCACCCCACGAGTAAAACTCAGTTCCCCGTCGAAACTGTCTTCCAATACTTTGAGGGGGTACCTTCTGAATGGTGTTACCAATGAGTCTGTCCGACCGTTTACCACCCCAGCTTGAGAAGACTGCCGCAAATAGTGATGGGTCCCATTTCTTGGAACCAAGAGATTCGTATTGGGTGCTTGCCCGTTTGTTAAGCAGGCCGTCCACTCGGCGCATACTTCCCAGGATACTGACGACAGATGGCAACACATGACTACGCTTGCCTCCCCATGGCTTGAAGAGTGCTTTGCCGACCCTGTTTCTTCCACTCGTGGCAGAGTTTGACCGCTTCATAACTGTGCTCAAGAACTCGCGTTCTGCATGCTGTCCATGTATGTCACTGTTGTGGCTGTTCTGATCCTTAGCTGCTGGATCAGGGGTGTCTCTGTCTGGTTCTGCTGCTGTCCCCTCACCATTTCCCTTCCTTCTGTAATTGTCTCCACACCTGAACTGTATCTTGCAGTCAGAGTTTTTAGGGAGTTGTTGATATGCTTCCACTAATGATGTCAGTGTGCTTGCATTCCTTATTTCTTTGTCTGACTGCCATGGGTCATGTTCTCCATTGGAGTTTTTTGTACTTGGACTGTTCTCAAGATTTTGTTCAATTTTTATTGTGTCACTTTTTCCACTCCAACTTGAAAATCTCCTTTTGCCCATCTCATCAGTACCCTCTGTTATATCATCTAGAATCAAATTTCTCTTTCCACCCCAACTGGAGAAGCCTCTTTTCTCTGGTGTGTCACCATCAGCATACCTCTTTCCACCCCAACTAGAAAATTGAGGCCCTCTTTTGAAAAATTTAGCTTGTTGGTCCCAGTCAGGTATTTCAGCTCCTCTCTTTCCACCCCAGCTACTAAATACAGATGCCCTTTTCCCACCCCAGTTACTGAAGGCCCTATATCTTTTGCTGTATGCAGGCGTTGCCTTGGAAGTAGTCCCTAGAATCCTAATTACTGGATAGTCGTGACTGGCCAGCATTTTGAATGCTGTCTTGCTTTTACTGTCCCAGATACTGAACGCTGGTTTAGTTTTCCTGCTCAAAACGGTAAACGTTGGCTCGTCTGCTATACTGAGAATGGCAGGAGGATATCTTCGGCTGCCCACAATACTGAAGGCTGCTGGCATCTTTTCGCTACCAAGCGAGGGGGGGTCTGTCCTCACTTCCCAGCTGCGGCTGTTGCCCTGAACAGAAAATGAATTCGCTCTCTTGCCGCCCCAGCTGTTGAAGGCTGGGTTTCTCTTTCCTCCCCAGCTGTTGAAGGCGCGACGCCAGGCCGCACCCACGACACTGAACGGAGTGGCTCTCTTGCCACCCCAGCTGCTGCTGATCAACTGGTTATGGGCGTAGTCCTTCCGGGGGTCTTCTGCTTCTGTGTGTGCGCCCTCTGTGAAAAAAAGCATCGATAAGTGTGAAAGAATGTACTCCAGATCGAAGTACCGTATTTTGTGCTGCTACCCACACTTCACTGCCACAGTCCACGCTTGGGGTCCATTCTGTAGCTGTTGAAAGGTTCCGGATTGAAATACAGAGACCCGATATCCTAAGTATTTGGTGTTTTTCCTCATTCTCTCCAACAGATGACAGAATAGGACTTCGAACTGTGCCCCTATTTCCAAATCACTGCAGTAATAATGCTACTACTTTGCGGTGTGTAGTGTGGGCCAGTGACAGCACCCTTGACCAGACAGCATGTGCCGTTACCCTACCTGCCTCCGCCTTCACCCGCCTGTCACTGCTGCCCCGTTCTTGGCCCCAGACCGTTATCTGAAACACACCACAGCACGGTACAGTAAGAACTGCGGCTCATTCGCGTCACCAAGCACCCAGTCCGGCTTTAGGGCCCACCCCTTCTCCTGTTTAACAGTTTTCGGGGGCTGCGTCGTAAAGTTAACCACTTACATCCATCTGAGAATTTGTGGAGCTATACATACACGCCGTCGTACTGTTATGGATTCACACTTAAGTAGAGGATATACTTTTATGAGGGCGATAAGATTAATGGAGCTTGACAGTACTTGTAGCACGTGTGGGGAAATTAAAAATAATTACAAATGTTTAGCCAGCAAATCTGTACAGAAAGGGTGACCTGTGAAACTAGGCGTAGGTGGCAGAATAATGTTAATAATTGTCTTTATTATATGAGAATATAATACGATATGAGAATTCAGACTGGATTTAACTGGCTCAAAATCTTGTCCAGGACGGTTGTGAACCTGCCGGTTCCGTAAAGAGAATATTAGCCACTCGTGTAACCAGTGGTAGTCTCACCTCTCTGTCCTCTGTCCTCCTCCCAAGGAGGTGATTGTGAGACGGTGTGAGGTCAGGCTTCCTCTCCACACGGATTATGTTTGGTCCCTCAGGTGGCGTTGAAGAGCTGCGGTGGGCACAGTAGAGTGCAGTACTGGGGGCAGAGCGGGCAGAATGAGTGGGCAATCTGATCACACACCTTCACCAAATCACGAAAAGATATGTGGTAAACCTAACGTATTTCAGTGCACAGCACTCTAAATTTGTCACGAAATCATGTCACCACAAGTACGTTTTAACGGTTCACCATAGATGGCTACCTGATGGGTACGTTTGTTGTAACAACAAAGGGCCCAAGTAACAGAAGCCAACAGTGCTTGGTGTGAATGTGTCAACGAATTCTGCCAATAAGACACGAGACACAGTTTTTTACATCGTAGCTGGTCGTTTTATAATCACGAATGATTTGACCATGTACAAAGTGCTGGTTGCTGTACGTACCGCGAGATTTGACACTCAGAGCTTTGCATTTTGTCCACAGCGTGTTTGTGTGTTGTGTGTGATTCTCACAATAAACATTGTACGATGTTCACCGGGTGCTCTTTCCTAACGGAAACATGCTGTTCTCTTTGAGGTACGAACTGTATCTGTAGCTATAATTCAGATTCATTTTTCTTTAGTTTTCCGTGGTTTTTCTTCGTTCCTGGAACAAGAGCTGAGTTGGTACACAGAATCCACCTAGCACTGAATTATTTTTCATGCAGCCTTCCCCAAAATAAACTTCAAAAGTTTTCGCCAAAACGCCTCCTCCCAACGTGATCAAAATTTCTTCGTATTGCTACCCTCCAAACACAAAACTTATCTCAAAAGATCAACTTCTGTCTGTTGCATACTACAACAATCCACGTCCATCAGGTTACCTGTTTTTCTTCTCAAAGCTTTACATAGTTTAAAGCCTACCGTTATCAGAAGGACGAGCGGTAAATTTTGTGATCCCCCCTTTAAGAATCATAAATGCAGTGCCTCTCATTGCACCCCGTTCCCCTTTATTCTTCTGTCTTATTCTTCGTTTGGTTAACAGCACTTCGGGCAGTCTCCCTGTTTGGTTAGCGGTTGGTTTGTTTTTTGTTTGTTTGTTGTTTGGTTGGTTGAGTGACAGGTCAAGAATTTTACAAGTTTCAAACGAATGACCTTAGCACACAAACTGACAGAAAGAGTCACAGATTTAACATAAAGCAGGCGAGCTGTAGTGGACGATCAAGTCAGTTGCTAGCCTTCCCTGGTCGCCATATGAAACTATCACACACTCTGCTGTTTCTCAGACAGCCTAAAGTGCAATCGGTATATTTTTACGGGTTGGACCGTTTGTACTAACAGGACCTTTCCTTAATTCCGTCTTTTCCCAGCTTTCTGTACGTAACGAACACTTAGAAACGTGGAAGAATACAAGATCCTTTCTGCATTTTTATATTCCCGGAATGTCTTTGATTTTCGTCTACATATTTTATCGAGATAAATTCCTGGCCCATAAGAAGCCCCTTGCTTTGACTACAGCGCAGTTATGACCGCAGCATAACTCACAAAGTTCCGGTTTGTGCAATTTCCTACATTTTCCTTGTGTTTTATCCCTTACGTATTTACAAATATAAACATTTTGTGTTCTTTTCTCGGTTTGGCATATTTTGGTACAGAATGACAGCTCTAAGCATGTAAGCCAGAACGTGCCGCAGTGCCTGATGTGTGTATCTCGACAGAGCTGCCCTTAGACTCTGTTTAAATGCGCGCACATGTATCGCCGACCCGCCACATAGATATGCTGACGCCCACGTAGCATTATGCACAAATAGTCTGTTTATGCGGCGACAGAATGCACACAATCGGACGGATCAAGCAGGAGACAGGTGCAGGGCGTGACTGACCACTGCGTGCTGCCATGACACCTTGTGTCGTTGGTTGGACCGCAGAACCACAGCTCCTCTTTTGTGTTTCAAAATGTGATGACTCTAGCACAAGACACTTAAGCTGGCGGCGGATTGTCCTTGATTGCGCAGTGGTCAGGGTTGCCACGCTGTCGGCACCGAACGCTTACTGTTCCAGTTCTCACAGCTTTTGCTTGAATTTTATTTGTGTTTTACTTAACGACGGTGTCAGTAGTTCAGAGTACGTGCCGTCGGATGATGGGGCGGTTAGTGCGTTTTGTACGAGAAAGTCGTGGAAGGAGACGATCGTTACATAATTTCAGATATCCAGGCATTTTACAGGACGTACTGAGGAAGCCCACGTTAAACTTTACCGCAGGCGGTGTCCAGACCGAGATTTGAACACGGGACCTCCATTTACTAAAACAGGGTTAAACAATTTTTTCAAGAGTCTAGGGAGCCACCTTAAAATTTGTGGGCTGCTTAACTCAGAACGTGGAAACCTTACGTTTCTCTGCAAGTGGGTAACTGTGCTTACCAGTCGCTACCGCGTATCTTAACGAGAAAACGTGATTTGTCGTCAGTACCGCTGTGCCAGTCTCAGTTCTCATGTTACATCTTCAGTACAAAGGCCAAGCAGTAAATCCGCTTTTTATTGTAAAAATCGAACGAAGCACGTGTGGACAGAATGCAGAGTGTTTAAATGTTGCTGCAGAGGGTGCGTGTACACGCAGTTACCGTTGGCATTTGAATCGTTAGGAAGGTTTTAAACACAACACCAACTACAGCCTGGTGGGGACAAAAACTGGATCCTGTTGTCGTGGGTTCAGAACATGGTCATCACTCACCTTGAATTGTCACTGCAGTCCAGTGCTGCGTCGTGACGCTGACGTTGCAGTTCAGCGGTTGATGGCCCTGGTTGTACATCTTCCTCCTGGGGTCGCCGTCGCTTGCGCCACTTCGAGGTTTGAGCAGGCAGCAGGTCATACAGCTGGAGCAGGCGGGACAGCAGCGCGTTCTGGAAGCAGGGAAAGCAGGAAATGAGGTAGAGGGGAGGGAGCATGAGAACTGGGACAGACAGAAGGCAGACTGACGGATAGTTGAATGCAGGGGCGCACCCAGTCCCCGTCCCCAGACCCCCCAAAAACCGATATTTAAAAACACAATTTTTGTAGATATTACGAGATCAAACGTTTTCCGTGATTTGCTCTTCAGCTGAAATCAGCTGGTAACCGGTACTTTAGAGTTTTCAAAAACAAATCAATAGAATAGAAAACAATAAGACAG
Source organism: Coptotermes formosanus (assembly GCA_013340265.1). Taxonomy (NCBI): domain Eukaryota; kingdom Metazoa; phylum Arthropoda; class Insecta; order Blattodea; family Rhinotermitidae; genus Coptotermes; species Coptotermes formosanus. The sequence goes on along the minus strand of BLKM01000549.1, from coordinate 535,500 downwards.
GACACTGTGAGTGAGTTACGGAACATGTAGTTATATTCGTATGCATATAAGTGCAGTTGCAGACAGCGTTATGTTACAGTTATACTGACGACTTGATTTTTATAACATAATTTTTAAAACCAAAAATAAATGGTTTATAGCCTCAGGAACAACCCTTCCCAGCGAAAAATTCTGGGTGCGCCCTTCGTTGAATGTGTATGTAGATTGATCGAAAGAAATGCAGAACGAAAGAATAAAGTGCAGGTCGACAGGATTAAAGTGAAGAGAGAAAAGGGGGACATAAACTTAAAAGAAAAATGAAACTGCGAAGTATTTTTTAACTTTTTCTGTACATGTTAACTGTTCAGAAAGACTGGACTGAAGCATATGACCGGCGGTCTGACCCCGCAGTTTGCTGCGATAGGGACAAGCACTTAATTGAGCGCTGTGTAGCCACTCAAGGTCAAGCGAAACTCAAATCAGACTTCATGAGTAAGCAGCTGTGTACGGGTGGAAATGAAAGATTTTGTGCCCAATATACCTTTTCCTTACGTCTTATAGTTAATTGGGGCAATTAGACAAGACTTGATGCTGTCGCCTCGTGACTCTTGACCCAGTGAACCTCAGCTTGCCCCGTCTCATTCTCCCCGCACCTAGAACTGTCCCAGTGCTTAGTTACACAACGCACCGAGAAGTCATATGGGAGTTAAGGTAAAGCTCCACTCATTTTTTAACCACGGTGTTGGATAGAGGTAAGTGGTCAGCTTCACGCCGAAGCCGCCATACTCCCAGGTTTTAAGATCTCGCACTAATCACTGACTATAAGGATGGGTGAATCCCAGAGCGGGTCCAGACAAACAACGCTCTCGATTCTGTCGGGTATCTAACCACTGTCCCTCAGTCCAACCTGTAGCCTATTACTGTACCGACTGAGCTACCCCGGCTGCTCGCGTCAAAATGGGGTGAAATGGTTTGCCACTTGCTGGTACTACCTCACTGTCTACTGTAGCCGCCTGCAGGACCTGCTGGCCTTCGCTGGGACCCTCCTCATCGTCGGCGTTGTCCAGCAGCTCGCTGAAGAAGCTGCTTTTCTTGGTAGCCGGGACCCACTCGTATAAGGGCGTGTGTTTGAACCCCAGCAGCTTCTGCAAGTTGTATTCTCCGGCATAAGCACGCAGGGTCTGCATAAGAAGTAGCACCACAAGGGCAGTGATAGTGGTGACGTGACGGTGGGTGTTTGGGCATGTGGCGGGATGCACGTTGTTGTGTGTCAGAAGTGTGGCGCGGGTTTGTGGACAGCGGAAACACTTGCTGACACCAACTGTGTATTAATTCAATTACCAATCACACACAACAACAAGCCGACTGTAAACGCTTTCTGGCGACTAGTTCGGGTACTAAGATCATCATCAGGGCACTACACAGGAACATAAAAGCAGAAAACTGCAAGTCATGGCTGGAAATCTTGCCTTCAGAACAGAAATACACTGTGAATGTATATAAAACATTTAAAATTTACCTGAAGCCTAGGCAAAAAATAGAATTTGTATGGCTGTGTAATATATGTTAAAATTTCATGAATATAATAATATATCAATAAAATTAATAAACTTAGTAAGGTAAAGTGATAACTATAACGTTCTGAATGTATATAAGCAGTATTTGGTGCGTTTGTAATAGTCTGTGAGCACCATCCGATGCGTTGGCGGAAGACTAAGTCGCGTGGGGTTTTCTTTTGTAAGCCTTTAAGGCAGAAATATTCTATCGATAGGCCGTTAGTGGGTTGTGATCTTGTTGTTGGCCATTCCAAAGGTTTCTCCATCACAGTGTGCGTATTGGGTGTGGTTACTGGCACCTGCACCGCCCTGACTGCATTAACACACTGATGTACGCCCACGTGACTGCGCTGACTGTCCTGATTTGTGACATCAGCCTAGACTGGCCAACGTTACCTGCCTTTCAAGCTGGAGGCTTTGTAGAATTACTCCTGTTATATATGTTTTAAAGTATCACTCTTCTTATCAGAATAGGTCAGTACTGCTGATTTAGACAGCTACCTGGTCTGCTGCAGGCTTGAGTTCCTTGTCGCCCGCCATGACAGTGTTGTCGTTCTGACCGCCATTTTGCATCACCCACTGGGCGCACTGGCTGCGTGCAACTATCATGGCGGCCAGAAGCAGTAGCAGCCGCATTCTGGAACAGATGAAGCGAGCTTCAAACACGGCACCGCGATCGCTTGTCGACAGGAAGCCGCAAGACAAATACAGGCTACAGTTGGCTTGTTTCTGCATTCGCAGCACACAGCAAAAACGCCCCTTCTATGTTCTCCATGTCTGTCTGTCCGTATATGACAAGTTTGAGAGTGGTAGAACGGATCGTCGCTGAGTTTGATACAGGAGAATTTTAATGAAGTTATGATTCCCCTCTTTGGGGTATGACGAATTAGTGCGTAAGTGATTTCCGACGTTTCGAAACAGTGTGTCGCCTTTGTAAAGGTTTGTATGAACCGTTGAACGGAATCACACATTACACCGCTGTGAAAACCTCAAGAAGCGCGTTGCTAAACATTGTCAGCACGCTCCCGATAATTAAAAATCTTAAACAGGTGACACTTTACTTGAAAGTCGACACGCTCAGATATCGAGGGTCAGTTGGCACGTATCTATCGCAGTAGAAAAAAGAAGTTTCGAACAAAAGTTCTACGTAAAGCTCATATTTTATGTTAAATTCGCCTTTTTTTTAACTTCCGCGGTTTTTGAAGTCAGATAACGGTACCAATGGCGCCGGAGATGTGTATCATAACTGCAGATTAAAATCAGTTCAACACTGCGGACTGCGTGCCTTGTTCTGTCATCAGTCGCCGCACTAAGTACCAACTGAATGCACTGTATCAAATCTGCTATTATTTCATTTCACATTACACCGACATGTTTCGACGTTTTAACCGTCATCCTCAGGGGGGTGCACCAAAGTCTTTTCTAATGCTGGTAGGATCGATGTGTCACATTCATTTGCAGCATGTCTCTTCAGTAGGGTAGCACAACGTTCTTAATTGTTAAAACACTGTACTCTTCTAACCACTGGTGCCCAGTGCTACCCACAGAAGAGTACAGTGTTTTAAACACTGGTGCCCAGTGCTACCCACAGAAGAATACAGTGTTCTAACCACTGGTGCCCAGTGCTACCCACAGAAGAGTACAGTGTTCTAAGCACTGGTGCCCAGTGCTACCCACAGAAGAGTACAGTGTTCTAACCACTGGTGCCCAGTGCTACCCACAGAAGAGTACAGTGTTTTAACAATTAAGAACATTGTGCTACCCTACTGAAGAGACATGCTGCAAATGAATGTGACACATCGATCCTACCAGCATTAGAAAAGACTTTGGTGCACCCCCCTGAGGATGACGGTTAAAACGTCGAAACATGTCGGTGTAATGTGAAATGAAATAGTAGCAGATTTGATACAGTGCATTCAGTTGGTACTTGGTGCGGTAATTGATTCAGATTCAAATGTTTTGGAATGTGACACTGTGTCACTGGGTGATCTGTTTCCGACGTTTCGAGTGATGGTGGTGCCTTCATATTTAAGGGTCAAGCAGTCCAAACTTCAAGAACGACGCTCCCAAAAACACAGCGTCATACTCCACAAGACTTTAACCCCCAGGTACACCGCTGTGAGAACCCCAAATCTCGCGTACCATAAGAACAGCTTGTGTTTGTTACAGCGACGTTTACAGAAAGTTTCCTGATTACTGTAAACTTAATTGGATCTGACAGGCAGAAAGTATGTTGAAACTCTTGTAATGTGTCCCTTGGGGAGTAGGTATGGTGTCCTTCTAGGTACAGGAGCACGTGAAAACAGGCAGTTTCGGATGTACAATGTACATCTCTCCACATTATGCTGTTAGAAACTCTCCATTGCTAACTGCTTCAACATTTGTGCGTCACCAAAATCTGAAGGGGTGGGGGGGCTCTTGAAAAACGGACGCATTAAATTGATATTCAAGAAACAGGGTGAGGGGTTGTGGAAAGAATTTGTCTCAGGACGGGGACCAGTAGTGGGCTTTTGTGAATACGGCATGGAACATTCGGGTAGTTTAAAAGACAGCCTACGGTTTCACTAAATAAGGGACTGTTACCATTTAAAGTCGCATTCCGCTTCATACATTTAGTTACTCTTTTAGGCCTAGTGTACCCCCTGGTTTTTCTTTTCCAGTGGCACAACAGCCCCTAGTGGGCCAGGGTCTCCTCATTATCGAGGCTTCACGATCACACCCGTAGAGTTGACATTCACAAATCCTACGTTCTGCCCACACAGTGCATTTATGTGTTTTGTGTGGATCTCAGAAAAACAGCGATTATTTCCCTATACAGCATTAACTGACTGGTTTTTATAACCGAGAACGAGTGTGTTTACTGCGCGGTACGGACTGGGTCTTTAAATATACGTTCTGCTCACACAGTGCATTTATGTGTTTTGTGTGGATCTCAGAAAAACAGCGATTATTTCCCTATACAGCATTAACTGACTGGTTTTTATAACCGAGACAGACTGTGTTTACTGCGCGGTACGGACTGAGTTTTTAAATATACGTTCTGCCCACACAGTGTATTTATGTGTTTTGTGTGGATCGCAGAACAAACAGCGATTATTTCCCTATACAGCATTAACTGACTGGTTTTTATAACCGAGATGGAGTGTGTTTACTGCGCGGTACGGACTGAGTCTTTAAATATACGTTGTGCCCACACAGTGTATTTATGTGTTTTGTGTGGATCTCAGAACAAACAGCGATTATTTCCCTATACAGCATTAACTGACTGGTTTTTATAACCGAGCCGGACTGTGTTCACTGCGCGGTACGGACTGAGTCTTTAAATATACGTTCTGCCCACACAGTGTATTTATGTGTTTTGTGTGGATCTCAGAACAAACAGCGATTATTTCCCTATACAGCCTTAACTGGCTGGTTTTATAACCGAGACGGAGTGTGTTTACTGCGCGGTACGGACCGAATCTATATATATAATTCAGGTTATTTTTAATCTGCAGATGAGTCGTCTACATCTAGACGTTGTTTCAACAGAAGGACAAGTGGGCGAATTCGGGGAACCTTGCAAAAAGCAAAGCTGTTTCGGAAAATGGGGAGCGCTACTTAGAGAAGTAACTGAGAGAAGGAAATTTAGGCCTATCAACTGATTATATGCGAAGGTTGTAGTGTCTGTGGAAAGCAGATCTTGTACCAAGCCAGCTATATTCCCTCTTCCTCTTCTGCAACTCTGATTGGTCACGATCCTTGAAAACTTTCTATGCAATACACATATTTCCTCGAAATCAATTCAACAGCACATGAACCTAATTCAGCCTCTCTGAAGACAGTGCCAGCACGTATATCGGGAAGGTCGGGAGAAGCAATATCCATTGCAGTGTAATAATCCAAGTGCCTGTCATTTGACTAGCGCCCACCTTAAAGCACAAACCTTTTCCCGTTGCAGGCCCCTTTATCTGCCCACACTAGCAGACCCTGTTAAGTATTTGCAAGGTGTATCGCGTTAGTGCCGAGTGATGGATTGCCAAGCATTGTTACATCTGCCGTGCAGTTGTTCGCGGGTGCGTATTTTGTAATTCTTGATGCAGCAAGTAAATTAACCGAGCCATTCACTGCATCTCAACTTCTCTTGTACTGCAACACATGTTGGTATCCCAGCGCCTCTACAGACGCATTTCTCTATCCTTTTTCGTTTTGAAACATTGACAAGACTGGTGTAACTCTAAAGCTATACACAAGGAATGTTCAAAAACTGCTACGCAGGTCTGATGCGGCTCGATATTAACCAAATCATGTTGACTTAAATATCAGATAATAAACCGGCAATAAAATACGTTATTGGAGCCGTTTGACCTCAATTTACCTTGTATTATGGACTTAATTACAGTTTAATTGGTCGTAGGGTTAAAATAATTTTGAAGAAGAAGAATAAGAAGAATAAGAACAAATTTAATGTGTTCCATGTCCGTGCACTATATTATACAAAAAAGTTTAAACACCAACGAATGCACAAAGAGTGTTTTCGTCAATTATAACACACTCCTACATGTTTCGACCCTGCTGGGTCATCTTCAGGGAGAAAATTTCCGTTGTCGTTACACTAGGTTGCACTACACACTTAAGCGAGAATATGCTGTTGACTCTGCACTGCGCCGTTTATGGAGGCGCGAATTCTTTGTAGTCTCGGCTTGTACTGCAGTACAAGCCGAGACTACAAAGAATTCACGGCGCAGTGTAGAGACGAAAAAACTCTTTGTGCATTCGTTGGTGCTTGAAGTTTTTTGTAAGAAGAAGAAGAACATTCTAATGCAGGCTACCTCGTTTGCCTAGAAATTATAATCTTTAAATTCGTATTTATATTGTGCCTTTGGGAGCCGGGATAGCTCAGTCGGTATAGCAACTAGGCTACGGGCGGGAGGGTCCGGGGATCGAATCCCGGTACGGGCAGAAGAATTTTCTCTTCTCAAGAACGACCAGATTATCTCTGGCGCCCACCCAGCCACCTATTCAATGGATACCGCGTTTTTTTCCATCGCGGTTGAGCGGTCGGTGTGTGAAGTTAACCACTCACGTCCATCTAGTGCCGAGGTTAAGAGTGAGTGGAGTTGTACCTCTGCTCTTCCTATGTGCCTGCATGGCGTGGACAGGGCGGACTTTACATTTACCTTTCGTGTCCGTAAATTTTCCTGCACAGAGATGAGAGAAGTAGATTGGAGGTGTACAGGTTGATATCGTGTGTGGGCCGTAGAGCCCATGTGTGTCCCATAGACAAACTGTTGGCCACCGCTGGTCTATATTTGTAATTAGTACATACGCGGTTGTTATCTTAACAAGGCTGTCGGCTACCATGACCAATGCTTTCGCCAGTTTCTGCAGGCAAATGCTAAGATAGTATTTAAGTTCTTCACTATATACCGTGTGTACGTCGCGATGAGCCTAATACGTTCGGGCCACTGTCGCTTGTCTATCCAACGGCCTCTTTGAAGGCCAAAAGCTGAAACAATTAAAATCGCCGATAAAGTGAACCGACGGAGCCGATGAGACAAGTCATGCCGGTCTTGCCATCTGTCGGAAGTTAGTAGGACTAACTTCAAAACTGAAGCCGCTGAAGTAGAGTGCAGTTAAGATTAGATGGCACATGCGCAGAAACCAGATTTCGTCTTTCGGAGAAACGGACAAGTCCATGTGACTCGGCTTGGGCGACAGTTCATTCGACTACTGGCAGCCGACGTGTGCCGGTCAGCTGGTAGCATTTATGTTGTGCTGGAGACGCCGTGCTCCGCGGTCTTGCGAGGCATGCTGGATACCCACTCCGTTCTTGTGTTGCCCCTTCATTTCCCCTCCGACGCGTCGCCGTGTGCCTTGTCATCTTACTCGCAATCTAAGATAAAGTTTGCCTTGCTTTACTTTCTATCTGCTGCATATTACCACCAGCAGATGTCAGGAGTGTGCAGGAGCGCGTGGTGTGCCGAGTATCGTCTTTCAAATTTACTTCCAACTTTACCAATAAAGAAGATGGACAGTCTTAAACTCTTTCCAGATCATGGTGTGCCTTAGTCACAATGATCGCAATGTAAAATAATGTAGGTGCACTTAAATTTTAGCAGTAGTCACTACTGTAATGGCGAATGCAAAGTATTAATTTCACACGGAGGGCTCATATAAATGCCTATTCCTAATGATGATCCTACGGGCCCGAAACATGACCGAATAACGTAAAGGCGCCATTTACACCAGTTTATGTTCACATAGCGGGTTTTTATTTTGTAAGACGTTTATACACTACATAAATGCACTTGGCGCTCCTAGAAGTGAAATTTGTTGCAAGTCCGTGGGGTAATCCTATATGGGAAGGTGATACTCACTAGGATATTCAAGAACCCTCTCTTTCAATGGGCCCCGATGGTTTATTACCGGGTTCAAAAACCGGTAATGGACTTTTCTGGGCTAAGTGAGTCGAGCCCACGCCATCACGATATAGGCTAATATGTGTAAAACCTGTTTTAGGCGCACTCGCAAAATACTGAAAAGCGACTATTAGCTTCCCCATGTCTGTCTGTCTGTCTGTCTGTCCGTCCGTCCGTCCTTCCGCATGGAACAACTCGGCTTCCACTGGATGGATTTTCATGAAATTTTGAGAATTTTTCGAAAATCTGTCGAGAAAATTCAAGTTTATTAAAATCTGACAAGAATAACAGACACTTTACATGAAGACCTGTGTACATTTATGATGAAATCTCGCTGAATTATTTTTAAAATTATAAATGTTTCACGCAAAAGTTGTAGATAAAATCAAAGCACACATTTTATGTTCCATAACTTTTTCTGAAAATCGTGTCGCTTATGAGATAATGTGGAAAAAATATGGTAGAGCCCGACAGGCAACAGATGATAGTATAAATATGGCGCACGCGCTTTGCGTGCTGGGTAACTAAGGCTACAGAGACACAGAATATGTAATATGCCTTTCCACGTAACAATGGTTACGGGAACGTGCCTCAATATTAGGTTATATGTACCTTGCCTGTCTTGTAATGTTATCCTCCCCTCACTATGCGACACAATAACAAGGCGAACCCTTATGTCTCGTATCCGAATTTATTTCTCGCTGTGTTAGGCATTGGATATCGCCCACAGGGAGCCGACTGTTTGACGTGTTACTCTGGTATATTTACATTTGTATGCACTTTATTTTGTATGCGTTACATTTGTATGTATGTGAAACCTCTGTAAAAGGAACATGCTTTTTGTTACTAAAAGTTTCAAAGTCGTTTAAATTTTCTGAATATAACGTGCCATTAATGTCCAGCTTTTGACATTTCCTTTTGTACACGGGACTGGGCGCGTAGGCAAGTCAGGGCGGAAAGATTTGCGATAGACTACGGAATATAGCGGATAGCGTTCCGAGCTCGTCCCCAATTCCGTTTTCCCTCTTACACGAATTTCTTTTCTGTCGTAACAGGGCGGACGAGGTTGGCACAGCGAGCTGATATCTTGCATAGAGTCGGCTTATTCAGGCGAATTTTACGACGTTGAAAGAAGTTCTGGGAAGAACTAGCAGCCACTTTCGTTTCGTATGATCCGTTTACCAAGAACTGATACTTGTAAAAAGCTGTAATCGTTTTTGACCCGTCTATTGCGGAAATTTAGCTCTTTGTTGGAATGAACTGTGTATGATACAGTAGTTGCAAGGAAAAGTGGAGGACGTGCGTTGTGCCTACGATCATCCTAACTTAAGGAAAGCACCTTTGATGTTCGAAATGGCTCCACAGTAAGACGAAGAATAAGGAGGAGAAGAAGTGGTTTTGCAGATACCAGCCCGTTAGGAGACGACAGTACGATCCAGTGATATTTGCAACGCGCAGTACTATCTTTAAGCGCCTTCTGTAGGCTTGCGTGCCCCGAGTAAGAAGTGACAGGTGTGATGTGTTGCCGATAATGCGGTAATTGGACCTGCTAACAGTCGGTTGGCAGCTGAAGACGAAATGTATATCGAAGGCTGCCACTGGCCTCACTTACTACATGAGTAAGGGTGCCTGCTACAGTCAGTATTATGGGCACTGCCCAAACCATAAAATATTGGTTGGAATTTTGGTGTCTGTGAACCTCTGTGTTGTTGATTCCGATCTTTCGTGATAACCCATTGCAATGCCACTGTTTCGCCCTTTCATGACGGGTTCTGACGAATCAGGACGAGATGACGCGGCTGGCGAGTTGGCAACCCCCACTCTCCTGCTGTTTCACAGATCACTCTCAGCTCGTTCAAGCTCTGTCGTTCATTAAGTGACGTTGATTGCTTTCATGCTTTGTGGAATGGGACACTCCTTCAAACATTTAACGTATTTTATGCTTCCATAGTGGTTTGGGTTTTATATAAAAATAAACTTTCAGCTTTTTATGTTTTTTGAGGCTATATTATATTTTTGTTACTGGTACTGCATACTTTCTTGGAACCAAATAAGCCTTTCACATTGAAAATTGATTCGGACGTTTATGATGGTTTCATCTGTCCGAATTAATCACGAATATTGGGGCAGTAATGTACTTATTAATCAGGAATATTGGGACTGTAGTGTAGTTATTAATCACCAGTATTGGGACTGTAATGTGGGTATTAATCAGGAATATTGGGACTACTCTAGTTATTAGTTACGAATATTGGGACTGTAGATATTAGTCACGAATATTGGGGCCGTACTCTAATTATTAATCAGGAATATTAGGACTGTACTCTAGTTATTAATCAGGAATATTAGGACTGTTCTGTAGTTATTAATCACGAATATTGGGACTGTAATGTAGTCATTAATCAGGAATATTAGGACTGTACTGTAGTTGTTAATCAGGAATATTGAGACTGTATTGTAGTTATTAATCAGGAATATTAGGACTGTACTGCAGTTATTAATCAGGAATACTAGGACTGTACTGTAGTTATTAATCACGAATATTAGGACTGTACTGTAGTTGTTAATCAGTAATATTGGGACTGTATTGTAGTTATTAATCAGGAATATTAGGACTGTACTGTAGTTGTTAATCAGGAATATTGGGACTCTATTGTAGTTATTAATCAAGAATATTAGGACTGTACTGCAGTTATTAATCAGGAATACTAGGACTGTACTGTAGTTATTAATCAGGAATACTAGGACTGTACTGTAGTTATTAATCAGGAATATTGGGACTGTACCGTAGTTATTACTAACTAATATTGGGACTGTACTGTAGTTACTAATCAATATTGGGACTGTACTGTAGTTATTAATCAGGAATATTAGGACTGTTCTGTAGCTATTAATCAGGAGTATTGTGACTGTACTGTTGTTTCCACTTCTGCCCCAAATATTCATGTATAACGCCATTGTTACACGTTAACAGAGAAAACGTTCATGTTTCTGTCTTCTGACCTATGAAGACGTGTGGTTTATTGGATGGTTTTCCACCTAACCGACTGCACGGTGTCATGACGACGGCCTAAACCTTCACCTCCGTCAAAACTGCTAACCTCAGCACTTAATGTGTGGCGTTCTGCTTCGCCCTCGCGTGTCGCAGTGAACACAAGTGTTCCTCCAGAACAGCATGTGCACATTCAGTCACCAAGACAAAGGTAGAACTGTACAACTGGCTCCCCTTGCACGTACATTTTCATAACTAATTTACCATTTTTTGTATTTTGAAGCTTTCTAATAAACTTATGCACACAATAGCACGACAGTCTTTTACCCTGTGGTAATGAAAAACAAACGAGCAGAGCAAAAATGTATAAATGCTGTGCTTGGCTTGGGGCTGTGAATTTGACGTTGATAATTTGAGGTAATGGCAGTTTTTGCTATTCCACGGCCACTCTGTTCTGGGAGTTGCAACGAGATGCGAATTTACACGCCTTGTAAAAACACGGCATTTATTACAACACATCAAATGTTGGTTCACCTGATTTAATTCGTAGCGCGCCGTCGGCAGGTGGTGGTTTGTTGCTCTGACAGTGCGCACTGAGATACAGAAATTAACTGGATTTGCCTACTCAACTTGATCGAGCCGGCTGTTGATAGCTGCTGCTTTACGCTGTGGAACACGCCTAATTCCATGACGAATTTGGAAGCACTGTACCACGAAATTGCGTGGCCTTACACTACAATAATAATAGGACATTGAAATGTTAATTGGACTCAACTGGCTCGTCTCATAGCCCAGTAGCCGCTTGTCTTGAACGCACCCATGATTGCGATCGGAATGATGCTAACACATTGTTGGTTGTGATCTGATTGTATTGCAGTGGTTCCCACCTTCAGGTCACGACGCAAATGATGGTCGCGCGGGGGGCGGGGGGGGGGGGGGGGGGGGGGGGGCCCCGTGACGTGTGGCCGCGAGAGGGTTGTGTGGAAAAAGTTTTTGTTCAAATTGTATGTGAAGTATCCACAAGTCCAGTATATTGCAAATTTATTCCATTTCAACATTTGCATTACCTTCAACGTTAGTAATGTAACAAGCCTCGTTTAAAATAAATAACACAAGTGTTACATCTTTCTGTCACTACATTTTTGACAGTACTGTTCTGTTCGCCGGTCCCAGTGGCCGCGCGGCCTAAGGCGTAGGTCTGCGGCCGAGCGCTTGCTGGGGTCGTGGGTTCGAATCCCACCGGGGGCATGGATATTTGTCTCTTGTGAGTGTTTGTGTGTTGTCAGGTAGAGGTCTCTGCGACGGGCCGATCCCTCGTTCAGAGGATTCCTACCGACTGTGGTGTGTGTCTGAGTGTGATCAAGTGAAAATAAAAATAACCTCGACACCTGCTGTGAGTAGGCAGAAGAGGGAAGGACTGCGATACGATACTGTTCTGTACACTTTACGTACCGCTACCTATGTTCAGTATGTCACAAGTTTTTGTTTACAAGCAAATGATTTGCCTAACCAGCACCTGTATGGGTTATTTACATAAAGATTTGTTTATTGCACGTGTTGTGTATTTCGTATTTTCCCAAAAAAATCGGATGTGACAAGTAACATTAAAACTAACTAACTAACTAACTAACTAACTAACTAACTAACTAACTAACTAACTAACTAACTAACTAACTAACTAACTCCATGGAGCAGAGGCCTTCTTGAGAAGCTAACAGTTTCTCAGCTAGTCAAGAAATTCCCCGCCTTTTATGGAACCCGAAGGTTCATTACCGCATTCACAAGAGCCCGCCACCTGTCCCTATCCTGAGCCAGATCAATCCAGTTCATGTCCTCCCGTCCCACTTCCCGAATATCCATCTTAATATTATCCTTCCATCTACGCCTGGGTCTCCCAAGTGGTCGCTTTCCCTCGGGTCTCCCCACCAAAATCCGGTATGCACCTCTCTCCTCCCCCATACGTGCCACATGCCCCGCCCATCTCAGTCTTCTCGATTTGATTACCCGAATAATATTTGGTGATGAGTACAGGTCATTAAGTTCCTCGTTATGTAGTCTTCTCCACTCCCCTGTCGCCTCGTCCCTCTTAGGCCCAAATATCCTCCTCAGCACCCTATTCTCGAACACCCTCAGTCTTTGTTCCTCCCTCAGTGTGAGAGACCAAGTTTCGCATCCATACAGAACAACAGGTAAAATTATAGTTCTGTATACCCTAATCTTTGTGTTTTTGGATAGCAACGTGGAAGACAAAAGATTGTGCACCGAATGATAGCAAGCATTCCCCGACTTCAATCTGCTCTTAATTTCTTCATGAATGGAGTTTCGATTCGTTAGGGTTGCTCCCAAATATTTGAATTCTTCCACCCTTTCAAAGGATTTATTATCTATAATTATGTTGTGACTGTGTCCTGCATTCTGATTTCGAGACATGACCATGTACTTAGTTTTCTCAGCATTTACTTCTAGACCAATCTCCTTACTAGCAATAATTAAACCTTCTGCATTTTTCTTTATGCTATGTACGCTTCCGCCCAATATATTAACATCATCAGCATAAACCAGAAGCTGATGTGTACCATTCAATTTCAAGCCCTCCTGGTTTGCCTGAACCCTCCTAATGGCATATTCTAAAGCAAAGTTGAAAAGCAATGGCGACAGAGCATCTCCTTGTTTCAAGCCATTCTTAATAGGAAACGTGTCAGACAGATGTTTGCCTACCCGAACTCTGCTATATGTTTCATTTAGTAACATTAAAAATTCAATATTTTTTAATAAGTGGCAATGTTATGTAGTGTTCAAGAAAAGGCACTAGTTTGGTTCGTGTACAGTAACTCACTGACTGTTGCCGTTGCCGTGTTAGGGTGGCGAGTCACATACCACTTGCTGCTTTAGGGTCACACACATAAAATAATGGGAACAGCTGCCATAATGTTTCGTTTTAACTTGTTACTGCCTTTCACGAATGTTTCGAATTTCCTACATTTTTTTTAAAAAAAAGTAGACACAATTGAAAACTGCGTGGAGTTTTGCGCAGAAATTAATTACCTCAGAGACAGTTTAATGATCGAGCCCTGATGCTGAGGTTGAAACGTTCTCGTTCTCTCCGCTGACGAGAAGTTGCAGTCCGCGTAAGAATGGCGGCATTCTCGCCAGTCTCATTAGCAACAGTTACCTCGGCGGAACCTCAAATTCTGTGTGGGTCTGTGTTTTGTGCACGTTGTTTGACCGCCCTTTTTCCCACTTTGCAATTAGCTTGATATTCTGCAGGCTCCGTGTTAAACTACTGCAGACTCTCCTTTATAAAGCGAATGTTCATTAGGAAATGTTTTAGTGACTGCATAATGCGTGCCACGCCATCTGCGTGTCTCTCATTAAGTTACGTATACAAATGCGGAGGTGCTGACATTGTTCATATGTCCTTATTCAAAATAACAAATCCACAAATGCACACTCTGTTGGTAGTTACAGTTAATTACAAATCACGTTTCAGTTCAAGACACTTTATCCATGTCGCATTGTTGAATTGTGCTGGTTAATTAAGCCTACTGAAATGTCGCGTGACATCTGCTTTGTCGAGGCCTTCCGATTTTGTGCATACGGCCAGTGGCGAGTGGGTTAGACGTCCTGTGGAGGCGGCGTATACATTTCTTGAATTGTAGAAGTCCCGTACATATTTATATTTCCGTGACACCTGAATCCCTGTCACCACAGTGTGGCGCGTCCTCAATTTGCGGATGTACAAAACGGCCTGCAGATGTGGAGCCTAACTGCGAATACGTTGAATAAGCAGTCACGGACAGCCGACAAGAGGTGGTCCTGTAGCTTAGTTTTGGGCGAGGGCCTAAAAGCTCCTCAGTGTACAAGTTAACATGTTACAAAATCTAACACAGGGCTTCTCCCTGGACGGATTGTTTAGAACGATGCAAGCAATGGGAAGTGGATGTGGGATTTGTTTTAGATGGGCGCGAAGCGTGGTCTGTCACATTCAAGGAAGAACGTAGCCTGAGGGTGCTGAGGACGATATTAGGCCCCAGAGGGACGAATTCAGGACACGCTGTAGGAAACTGCGCGGTGAGTAGCGTCATGATTTGTACACACCGAATGTTGTTCGGAGGAGAATACTTGGAAGGCCGAGGCGTGGATTTGAGTATAATATTAAAGTGGACCTTAAAATAAGTTGGGAGGGCGTAGTTAGATTAATCTGAGTCAGGACTGGGATAAGTGGCGGGCTGTTTTGAATGCGGTGACGAACCTTGTGTTTCCATTAAGTGACCCCTTAGTTTAGGGAGGCTAAGGTCAAACTGTAAGGACCGTAACGCCGTGGAAGAAGAAGAAGAAGGCCCCTTACTTTGACGCTTACCAATATGTACGGTAACCTCTACTTTTAGAGTAATGTGCAAATACTGCGGTGCAGTTTTGAATGGAATTCGAATCCTCGTTTTCAAAATCTTTTTTGATTACGCGAGTAAACGCCGTATTTTTTATCTGAGTGTTTGAATGAATAAATGAGTGGTCGAGCCGTTGCCGTCCCGATGCATGTAAGCCTTTTACAGGCCATTTGTGCCGCCTGTCTGAGTGTTTAAGGTTACGGCTGGTATCCAATGCTATCGTGTTGATAAATCAAGCAGTCATATCTCGGGCGAAGAACTGGTACTTCTGTTGCTACCTGCCGTGGTCTGGCTGCTGCATGCTAAGCATTTTGTTTTATGGAACCAGAAACTGTGGTTTCGCATTTCGACCGCTGTGCCTCTGGAGCAGCACTGTCCCTCATATTCGTTGTTTCAATTGTCTCTTGACAATTTGAATTTCCTTTGTTTTACAATAAAATACCCGTGTATGGTTTGCAATGTGAGTTTCTGATCGAACTGCTTCTGTCAACACGACACGGCGCTGATTCGTTATTACAGCCTGTGTAGGAGGTGGAGTGACAGACAGACAGACAGACGGACGGACGGAAGGATGGTTGGTTGACCTTTGGATGTTTTATTGCGTAATAATGGTATAGTAGTCAGGAGAAAAAAGCGAAAGAAAGCGCTTTGCATTCTGACATATTTGAACAAAATACGACGCATGTGTGTGTTCCGTAAGAACTTATAAACCAACCGTCTCATCCTGTTTAGGCGCGTTTGAAAAATTGCGAAAAGTAAAATGAATATTTTAAAATAAAAAATGAAGTGGGCACTCAACATGTAGTAAATTATTGAGCCAAAAAACGGTAATTTGATAAATAATTGTGGTTTTGGAAATTCATAATTTATGTTAGAGACGGCCATTGTGACTACTCGCCCGGGGCGCCTAAAGACCGTAGCTACGCCACTGCTTTGTTAAGTTCTTGTTGTTAGTGACTTCTGTTTGTTTTCCCGTAACCGGTGTAACAAGTTGTGCCTTTGTCTGTTGTTTTGTACAGGAGTGTTCTGCCCTCGCATATCAAGGGGAAAGCACAGACTGGCGGTGTGCGAGGGCTGGGTGCTGAGGGCGATATTTGTACCTTACAGGGAAGAAATAACAGCGGACTGGAGAAAATCGCGTAGCGTGAAGCTTCGTTAATTCCTACAAACTCAGGCACACGTGTTACATTTAGGGAGTTCTACTTTTGTAATTTATGTGCTACATGTTTCGACTCGAGGGGTCAAAACATGTAGAAGATTAACTAACTAACTAACTAACTAACTAACTAACTAACTAACTAACTCCATGGAGCAGAGGCCTTCTTGAGAAGCGGACAGTTTCTCAGCTAGTTAAGAAATTCCCCGCATTTTATGGAACCCGAAGGTTCATTATCACATTCACAAGAGCCCGCAACCTGTCCCTATCCTGAGCCAGCTCAATCCAGCCCATGCCTCCCTTCCCACTTCTTGAAGATCCATTCTAATATTATCCTCCCATCTACGCCTGGGTCTCCCAAGTGGTCACCTTCCCTCAGGTCTCCCCACCAAAATCCTGTATGCAACTCTCTTTTCCCCCTACATGCTACATGCCCCGCCAATCTCATTCTTCTCGATTTGATTACCCGAATAATATTTGGTGATGAGTACAGGTCATTAAGTTCCTCGTTATGTAGTCTTCTCCACTCCCCTGTCGCCTCGTCCCTCTTAGGCCCAAATATCCTCCTCAGCACCCTATTCTCGAACACCCTCAGTCCTTGTTCCTCCCTCAGTGAGAGAATGCAGGAGATAAATTATAGACAATTTCGAGTTCTTCCTTAAATACAATTATTTGTTATTTGTGTTGTTGTTTATAGGATTTAATAAAGAAATAAAGTGTAATTTGCAACGTTATAAGATAGGGGAACTTCGTACCTGTATTCTTCGCGAGCTTTTCTTAGGGTTACCAAGTGAAGGAGAATGAGATAGGTTGGACATGTAGCACAATGGGAGAGATTGGAGATGGGTAGATATTTGGGTTGGGAAACCTGAGAAACGAGAACGCTTAGAAGATATGTTTGTACGTGACGGACGGAATTAAAATAAACTATACACATAAATTGCGGAAGGATGTGTGCTGGGTTTATTTAGTGCAGAATAGGGACCAGTGGTGGGCTGTTGTGAACACGGTAATGAACCTTGTGACACCATAAACTGCGCGCAGTTTCGTGCTAGATGAGGACTGTTAGCTCCCCTGGGACTGTTAGCTCCCCTGGGACTGTGCTCCCCGGCAGAGCATGGTGGGTGTTTAAAATTGTCCGTTCTGCATTGTTGAATGCTTTTAACATTTGTAACAACGGAACCTGTGTTTTGTACTCCTTTTGTTTATGAACATCTTGTAACACATCAACAACTGATATAACACGTTATTGTACGGTGT
The DNA here is from genome assembly GCA_013340265.1 of Coptotermes formosanus. Lineage (NCBI taxonomy): Eukaryota > Metazoa > Arthropoda > Insecta > Blattodea > Rhinotermitidae > Coptotermes > Coptotermes formosanus. Next base: position 517,768 of record BLKM01000549.1, on the reverse strand, counting down.
CATAAAGTGGTGTGCTAACACTTTTACTCAGGGCGTGTGTGCTTATATGTGTTCTGTGTTCAGTGCTCCTCGGAGGATGGAGTGTGCATCATAACACACCGAAACATGTTTGCACGTGTGTGAAGTTTCTGTGAATTTTATTCCATTTTAATCTAGCGCACGAGTTGGTGAATATACACAGTACGTACTATGGCGGGTGTTGTTCATTCCACTTGCGACGTCGAAAACGTACCAACCCACACAGCGACGGTCTGATGAGGTAACCTACATCTGATTATAGCTTTACTGTAGGCGTTGTTCTTATTGTACGTTCGTGTTCATTAATTGCACAGGCCACTGCGCGTTTTCTTTCAATTAACGTGCCATATTTCGTGAAACACCGACTGACCTGCCAATTTGTCCCAGAATTCTAAATGACCAAATAACCAATTCCCTAATCCACTTTTTTTTCTGGGAATGATACGTAACCCTTTAAAGACGAAACGCATTCTGTCTAATATAAGACTCAGGGCGTACCGCGCAATAAACACTCTCCACCTCAGTTTAAGAAAACCAATCATTTGATGACTTGTCAGGTAAATGTTGCAGATCGCTCCCAGATAAGTAAAAAAACACATAAACGCAATGTGAGCACCATGGGGAATTGACTAAATTTATGCCTGGTGGTACGTGAAGTTACCGCTATGCTTTAAAAGGTTAAAGTGAACAGTTCTACATAACTGAGACATGTAGCACGAATGGAATGCTTGTGTATTTGTTAATTGTCTACTTCAGTGGCGTTTAAACTGTGCTACGCATGGGATCCGCAAGTGCGTTTAACTTGTAATGAAGTGTGTGGATCTAATTTTTACAGTACACTAAAATTTTCCGACAATGATGTCACATGCAAAATATCACTAATGTGTTTTAGGACTGTTCCCATTGTCACAGATCACACAGACACTACTAGATTGTTTTTGAAACGTGTCTGTGTGATCTGACAGTGGAAATATTGCTAAAACACATTAGTGATATCTCTAATTTTTACATTTTTGTAGTTCTAGGATTGTATCCATAAAGACGGCTGAGAATGCTAACAAGTGTAGTAGGGGTTAAATAACAGACGTACCTGTGATCCATGCATGTGTACCTTGTTGGTTGTATTCTGTATTTTAATACGTCAAGATCTGTTTGCGATAGCGTGACCTGTTGAACTGCCTAGCGGATCTTTTTCGAGATAGATGTTTGTAAAAACCTTATGACTCGACATTGATGGCAATCCGCTTTGTTTTTATTAATTTCGTCTAGAAAAATTGTTCTTAACAGAACGGCTGAAGCTCCGCATTGGCAGTGCTGCCTCAAGCTAACACATTTCATGTACTTCCCATGGCCTCCGCTTGAGGCAGGAGTGTCGAGTTCAACACTTTATTTCTTATTTACACGTTGCTTATGATTCGGGACCTGTGAAAGAAATGACCCAGCATCAAGCATTGATAAGTACAAGTTTTAGTGTTTATTAAGATAAGATGTTGTAATTTTTGCTGTTTGAATATTTTACAGTTTCTAGGCGCGGATCATTGGCACGGGTACAACTGGTCTGTTATAATTTTGGGAGTTTTTAATTAAATTTTTTATTTTTCTCCCTATCTTTCTGTCGCTTCATCTACAGTGATGTTGTGTGTAGGAGGTTCATCTGAAACGTAGGAATATTTCTACCAGACTATACGGCGTAACAAGTGGTCGTTATCTTCACGATTTGCGGATCAGTTGTCCTTGAATTACGAATTTCGGTCAGAAAATGAGTTCTCAATCTAAGAGTATTTAGCTGTGTTAAGTTCTTCGCCTTCGGCTCGAATAACAACAGTTCACGTTTAATTGCACTCATATCCCATTGCATTTCTACGTAGTCCCGCCATAACTGCACCATTTATCGTATCGTGGCACAAGCTTTTCCATTCCCTGTCGATATCAGTCCGTGTCCTGTGTTATCGGCCACCGTGTCACAACTGCTTGCACCTCGCGATGTTCTTTAGATTCCTGGTCCCCAAGATTTTGCTTTCGCGCTGTAAACGGATGACAGTCGTTCGGCGACGATTTTAATGCAGGCCCTTTACGTGCGAAACTGTGTCTATATGTCATACAGACTGACATTTGCCCGACCATCGATTTGTTTGATTGATCTGAATAACAAAATATCCCCTGGCAGCACTGCCAGTGATCACTGCCCGCCGTCGGTAGCATAGTGGCCACTGACTCGCTTGTGTCTTTTAACGGAAGCTGGACGCAGTCTGATGCGTTTGATGTGATTCACTGAACGGCTTACAAGGATGTGTTGTGGAGTTTTAACATTGCAGTTTACTGGCTGTAAACAACTTGGTGCCGCTGATTGTCTGAGACAGAAGTTACCGGGGGGGGGGGGGGGGGGGG